>RCUC01151906.1:0-34664 GCA_003697995.1 Taxidea taxus jeffersonii | reverse complement strand
TTTTCAGGGGCGCCTGGGTGGCTCAGTGGATTAAGCCTCTGCCTTCAGCTCAGGTCATGATCCAGGGTCCTGGGATCGAGCCTCGCATCCTCCCTCCCCTCTCTCTCTGCCTGCCTCTCTGCCTACTTGTGATCTCTGTCTGTCAAATAAATAAATAAAATATTGAAAGCTTATTTTCAAAACAATAAAAAGAGGCAGTTTTCCCCTTGATAAAGAGACAAAGCAGTGGAGCATCAGAGGTCCTTTTCTCAAGGCACATTTCTCCTTGAGGTAAAGTCTAGAAAATAAATGGTGACAACCCTGGGGTATATGCTGATTGCTGATTTGCTCCAGGCTGTAACTTTATTGATCCTTGTCTGCAGGCAAATACCTGAATAGGTGGCCACAGGCACAAAGAGTGACAGGAAAGAACAATGTTCCTCCTTGGGCTCAGAGTCTGCAGACATTTAACAGCTTCAACTTGGAGAGAAAAAAATCACACACACAAAACAACAACAACAAACACAAGAGAGCCCACAACTCTTTGGTGGAAAAGAACAAAAATTTTTTTAAGGCATATTTTGTCAACCTCAGTATGAAAGAGGACTTCGGCGGCCTCCATATGACCTCAAAGTTTACAGCTGGGTTCTTCTTTTCTGCTTGTTTCTCACTGCCCACCTGCAAATGCCCATCACCCTTGCCCTACATTTTCCTTGTATGAACCTGGAAGTATTTTCAGCACCAGGAGACAGTCATTAAGATGCTGGTCCACTGTCCTTCTGTTGTAGCCTTCACTGAAATAAAGTCCTTTCTTGTTTCACCACCACTTATGTTATTGCTGATACTGGGTTATAAAATTCCTCAATTCTTGGATTCTTGAAGGAAAGAGCCCACTAAAGAGACTCAATAGAGAGTTAAAGCAACAGAGGTTTTATTTAGCAAAGCAAAAGTACTCTCCAGGGACAGGAGTGGGCTGACCTGAGAGTGGGTAGCAGCCCACTGAGTTCTTAAATGTGTTTTTTGGTGGGGGCCTATTTGGTCTCCTCCTTCCCATCTTGTCATTATCACACTACCTTCTGCATCTGCCCTGGTTTCCTCCCCTCCAAACTGTTGCCCCTGCTCTTGTCTGCCATCTTCCCAAGAGTAAGTGACACCTGGCAGGGGTGAGGGGGGTGTGCAAAACCACAATGCAAATGATGTTATAATGATATTATAACAAACTTGGGATTATGAATGCACAAGGCTTTCCTTAAGTGTGCATACTCCAAAGTTGGGACCGTCTCTGTGACCTTTATCTTCTGCTCAAAGGAGCTGGACTAAAGGAGATTGGGTGGTCCCTAGCATGGAGCCATCTGCCATCCTCTTTTTTTCCCTCCTGCTCTTGTCTATGTAACTGCCAACTCTGGCAGTTTCTCTGCCTTTGGATTTTGTTAGAGGGGAGAGTGGCAGAACCCAGTCTGTTTGGGATCCCCCAGAGTCAAGTGCTCTTGGACCCCTGTGCCTGGGCTACAAACATTTTTGGGTATTCTGAGCCAGAAAACGCTTTGTTGTGGGGACTTTCCACGCATAGTAAAATGTTTAGAGCATCCCTAGCCCCTGCTTATTATACAGCAGTAACTTCTCTCCTCTATCCTGCCCCCAGTCTCAATGAGCATAAACTTCTGTAGATGTACAAAGTATCCGGGGGCTCAAAATCATTCTCACCCTCGGCAGCTGCTTAAGTGTTTTTAAGAGAGGAAACACAAAGTAGTGAGCCCAAGAGAATCATAAGGACAGTCTCCATCCTCGAATAAATGAAATACATTTTGTATTACATTTGTATTACAATGTGAAGTATGGAGGATTGGAAGCAAGAGATAGCAGTGGTAGGTGGGGATGAAGTTAATATTAGTAATGCATTCATTCATGTGTTGTATCAATATTTATTGGGCGTTAAGTAGATGCAAAGCCTGTGCAAGGACCTGGAGAGTTTAGTCTGATGGGACAGATAATAAATCACGAGAGGATCATAAAGCCACACATGCATGGAGTTGAGGGAGCTAACCCATTTGAATAAGAGGCATCTTTCTAGTTATTCCTCTCTACAAAATCTCTTAAAATATTTTCTCCTCGGCAAAACTTTTTTAGTAGCCCTTTATACTCTGTGTTCCTCACACCACCCCTTTTAGTACTCTCTTGGTCTAATGTGGAGCTTAAAAACGGAATTAGTTTTGTTCCTTGGCGTTAGCAGCATAGGGCCTCATGGGGTGGCAGCTTGAGCCTCTGGGAACTCGCACTCTCTCTCTGAGAGCAGCAGCAGAGGATCAACTGGCTTTTAAACAGAATCATATTTGCAAGTGGCCAGCAGGTTGGAATGTGATAACAGCCAGCAGACACTTCACAAGGGTTTTCTCAGCCAAATCTGGGAAGCTTCTGTCAGGTGCCATTGTGAAGTGAACAATCAAAGCTGGTCTTGAGGGAGGGTCCGTTCTCACTGCCACGGGGCCTGTTTACTAGACTCACTGAAAGAAGAGCAGAAAGCCATATGGATTAAAAAAGAGAAAGAGGAGTTTGATTTTTAAGACAGATTGCAAATTTTGCAGGCATTTCTCAAAAATAGATTCATTTTGACTATTCTGCCCCAGTCTGTGTTTTTTACCTAATCTTTCTCTTTCAGTGTGCCAAAGAGATTTAATTTAAAGTCAATGATTGGGTAGCATCTTGACTCATGGTTTTTTGTGGAATCCTTTGTATCTTTTCTTTTCAGAACGTAGCTAGGGTAGGGAGATTGTGTCTCTGTTAAATTCTCCCAATCAATTTGCTGCTTATGGGATGAATTCTAGTAATTTTAGATATAAAAATGATATTAAGATAATATCAATGGTTTTTAGTCATGTTTTCCTGAATTTCAAATGTTAGTGAGTTCTTCTATTTAGAACATCATAGTGTTCAATTAGATAAGATAAATAAATGTTAAGCGCGGGGAAGATTTACAAGACAAATAAATTATTTGTGTAGATTAAAATAAGTGTCCGTTGTTTGGAGCCAGACTGTCACCAAGATGATTTGGCAAAAACTGTATGGTTTCAAAGATGGTGAGATAGCCCTGTAAGAAGAAAGCTAAACCAGGAACGTCAGAGTCAGCAGGAATCTCTATTCAAAATAAACAAATAAATAAAAGTAAATGCACTCTAATGAAGTAATTTACAATTGTTGTTCTCAAAGAAGAGCTTCTTAAAACTGGTCCAGAACCCGCAATCATTATTGAAAAAAACTGTAGAAGGTGAAGAAATATGTTTACTGCTGAAGTATAAAGTAGAACTTAGAAATTTTGCACCTCTTTTTTTTTTTAACGATGTTACTAGTTTTGCTTCTAGTAAAATAAACCTTATTTTAGTGGAAATAAAATGGCATAAATGTAATTTACTTTTCTGACATTTATGTGTTTGTTTTCTTTCCCCATTTAATTTTACGGGAACTATAAAACCAAATTAGTTAGAAAACCACTCCTGTGTTTAAAAATGTTGTTTGTGTAATTGGTGTATACTTTACTGATATGAGATCACCATTAGTAATAATATTAGTAGATGTAGGCTGGCATTCATATTTAGATGGTATCCCATTAACAATGTCTAATCAGATATTTATCGTATTGGTAATGGAATACATTTTATAAAACTGTGATTATACTTTTCAGAAGTATCCTTGAAAAACATGTCTAAAGGAGACAAGAAGTGACCAGAACTTCTTAAAAGAAGTCTCAATTTTTATTAAAGTGTGTCAAATTGGGGTGCCTGGGTGGCTCAATAGGTTAAGCATTTGCTTTTGGCTCAGGTCATGATCCTGGGATGGAGCCACACATCGGGGTCCCTGCTTGGTGGGGAGCTTGCTTCTTCCTCTCCCTCTGTGGCTCCCTCTGCTTGTGCTTGTTCTCTCTCTTTCTCTGTCAAATAAATAAATAAAATATTAAAAAAAACTATATCAAACAAATGCTTAATATTTTTGTTTTAGTATTATCTGATTGGTTTTATTACATTTAAACCTGAAAATTTTTTTTTTAAATAGCAATATATTATGTTGTCATTTTTCAAAATACTTTGAATAATTACTGCATCGTGTTCTGGGGAGGATGAGGTAGGCAAGGCCTTGGGTGATAGTTGTTTTCAAAGAGGAGGAAAATTAACATCTGAGAGATAACTATCTCACTCTATATATGGGTCTGAGCCCCAACATGATCCAAGAGTTTTAGAACAATGCAACAGTGGTAGACTGACCAGGGAGTGATAGCAACATAAATGGATATTTTATAAAATTTTTAAAAATAATCTGTTTTCTATGTAAAGGACATTGTATAATACAGACCAAAGAAAGAAACTTTGGAACACAATACCTTGTAGAAGAAAATTACTCTTTAGTTTATATTATTTAAACAGATCATCCAATCTAAATTAATCTAATTTATTCTTCAAAAAGTATTTGTTGAATGGCTACACTTATCCAATTTTTAAATACACATATCCGATTTTTAAATTTTAAATATGCAAATTAAAACAACATAGCTTACCAAGAAGGTTGAAATCTTTCTTGACCGCCTGCTATTATTGAATGATTAGTTTGGTCTACTTTTTCTGTAGAATGGGCCTAGTAAAAGTTATATACATGTATGTACACACCCACACATACACACACACACACACAACAAAGGAGGCACAGAAGGAGGAGAATTATATTTGTTTAACAGAAAACCGTCTCATGGGTCATTTTGGTTGTGGAAGATCGGCTCTCAACGCACAACCATAATGAAATAGAGCAGACAAAGCAACACTTAAATTGCTCTATAAAATACAGTGGGAAAAGATTAGAGATTTTAATGAAGAGAAACATGAACACAGAAGGGAGGGCTTTAGGACGAATTTTGAGTAATAGAGGACCATCATAGTGAGAGGTAAATAGAGGTTAAGTAGAAAATTTACCCATTTTTCATCAGTTATTGAGTTTATATTATGTGTTAGGCACAATAAAAAAAGCAGAAGTGAACAAAACATAATGTTTCTTATAAGGCAATTCTCAGTATTGGTCATAAGGGTCTCCTCTGAAAATAGATGTCTAAGGAATGTCTGATCAGACAACTCACCCACTTAGAATTGCCTTATTATCACTCTTTTATGCGGAATTTCTGTCGATTTCTTTTAGTCTTTAGGCAAATTTAACCCTACTGTTGGTATGAGTAGTATTTTAGGGAGAAAAATTAATAAAGTGCAGAAAACTATAGCATGAGATTTCACAAAGATGTAAGAAAGGAAGAGGCAGACAGGCCAAGTAGAATGTGATCAAGGATTTAATATAAATAGGAAATGTTAACAAAGTTGATCATAAGAATATAAACCCTGAATAGTCACAGATACATTGGGGAACGTAATGGAATTCTGTCAGCCAGTAAACAGAATCTGAGCAATTAAAAAAAAAAAGAGTAGGGTAACTTCAGATGATATCAGGCTTCATGTACCCAAGAGGATCACAATTAAGATAAAATAATAAAATGTGTTTAAACAACATAGTTTAAAGCCTGACTTGTAGATCACAAAAAAGGCAGTGACTCTTCCATGTGAGTGTTAAGTAACTAATAATGGACCACAGTAATGATGAAAACCTAGAAGTAATAGTTCTCATGTGTCAAAGTGAATCAATCTGATTATTTACCTATAATTCTGCCACAATGATGCAGGTTTGACCCAAGTGTTAACAAGAGGATTAGGGAATAAGAAGAAAAGGAAAGCTTATATGAGATTTTTGGAGAAAAGGTCATCACTTTACATTTCTATTAAATATTTTTTAGAATATTTAGGTTTTCAGTCTATTGTCTTGTAATTCTGGGGCTTAAGAGCATGCAAAATTAAAGCTCTCATAAGCCTTCTCACATAGACTTTTACATCTAATTGCACAACATGATTCAAAAGCTGAGGACAATGATAACTCTATTTTCAAAATTGTTTCACTTGGTGATCAAATCTTGAATAAAGGCATCCCTCATTTTAACATTAAACAGTATATGGAATTTTTTGTGGAAATTATGACAGGGAATTTGTTCTAAGAAAGTTACCAATGTCAATGTATAAATTTACACACACACACACACACACAATGCATAACAAACTTATGTATAAACATTAGAAAACGATAAACTCAAAGGCTGGGAAATTCATATAAAACATTTGTTCTGTGATTTTGAATTTAGGATTTTGCCAGTCAAACAAAACAAAACAAAACAAAATAGAAAAACCTACAATTAGAATAAAGCAGGTTGTGAAACCTAAAAAGAGATACTTTATTTCTAAGGGTGGTTGTCTGTATGTTCTTGAGACATAGTAAAAGAAAAGATGAAGCAGAGTATAAATCCAGAGCAATATCCACCAAGGTTGAAGCACGGTCTTTTCTAAGATTATATGGATATCATTTCATAGAAAAAGAAATTATGTTCACTATTGACAACCAGGTCATTGTAAGAGAATAAAAATCAAAATAATATAATCTGAAGATATGATTCTTTTAATACGTTTTTATACATTTTGATTGAGATGCTTTGTATAGGGCATATCATCAAATATTTTTAATAGTCAAAGGAAAAATTATGTTCAAATTTCTCCTAATTGTTGGTCTTTGGGGACTAAAACTAGCCTACATACAAAAAATACTTGGATTTTATTTTCTTTCCAAGGTTTTTTTAAAAGTGCTTTATGTATGTGGGAATTTTCAAGCACATTTAGATATTTAAAAATTAAAATGATCTCCAGGAATGATTAGATGTTCAAGTAGCCACGAGAAAACTGTCCTGTGTAATATCAGACTTAAGAGCATTCTAGGCCTGATAATTTCTTCCAAGTGTTTTTAAGGAATAATACTGCACACCACTAAAATATTTACCATTTAATTATATATTATCTTAAATGGTGAATTAACATCAGAATGTATGAGCTAAGGTTTACTTTAAATATGAGGTATATTTCAGACCAGGTATACTTCAAATCTGGGGGCGCTATTCACACTGTCATCTCTGATATTGCCCCTGCCAGAATTGGACAGATGCTATGCAAAGGAATGCATAATTTTAGCATAATGAGGTCTTAAATATAAACATGGTAATTGATGAATAACAAAAATGGTCCCCAAATGCAGGAAGCAACTGAGTATTTGATAAGAACTACACTAAGAACTCAAAATACATCATGTATCAGATCCTCTTAACATTTAATCAGCAGAAAACTATCAAGTGCATGATAAGCGTTTGATGTATATTCATTAAAAAATGAATCCCCATGTTTGGAGTAGGAAAGTAAGATGTGGATGCTTAAGTAACTGACCCAAGAGATTCCAAACTCCATCTTTCTGATTTCAAGTTTAGATCCTGCAACCACCAAGATTTTTAGTCAGCAGAATTCCTACTTCAAATCTCAGATAATCTATGGATTGCAGGCTTGCCTTTCTTTTCAGGTCTGAGTATCCCTGACTTAACAGATCGGTGATGCTCACACCCTGACCAATCCAGCTAAGTCTTCATTGGGTATCATTTCATAGATTGTGTCAGTGACTTCAGAATAATTGGGCGAAGTCACTTTGGGCTAGGCGCTGACTAGTTGAAGAGTAGAATCTCTCGACTCACACAGTGCTAAGAATATTATGAGGTAGGTAATATCAATGGCCTTTTTTGCATGTAAGGAAACTGGACTTTAATTGCTTCTTGCCTTTTCAAGTGTAGGAAACTGGACTTTAGATAATTAAGCTAATAGCTGAAGTCTCATCTAGGCAAGAAGGGAGACTAGAGGAAGACTGACCATGGTAGCAGGTGTCTGTCTCCTCCCTTAGAGTAGGGTTAAGCCTCATAATCTGGTCCATGAGAGAAGGTGCTAGACTGAGGTGGGATCTGGGGTGGTAGACAGAGGGTGCACAGGCTGAAACAGAAGAAAGAGACCCACTGTCCCTCTGGGCTCAGTTCAGATTTGGACCCAGTGAGTGGAGGCACCACGCCCACAATCTATCTAGGTTCAGTCCCCATAGGCCCATGACCTGGGTGGAAGTCAGCTGTCACAGGTATAGCTTATGGGTTTTGATGTGCCGGAGCTTCTCATGTAGATGCAGGAAGGAGGGCCTTGGGGCAGAGCTCAGGTGCTTGCAGTTCTAACTGACCCTGTATACTACAGGTGGGCAGCCCTGGGACATCCATCTTGTAACCCTTCCCCTGAGGGACAAGGTCCTTCAGGGAATTCTTAGACAAGGTGCTCTCTCAAAGGAGTAGATTTCCCAGAGAAAGATTCCAAAACTCTACACTCCAGACTTGGTGGAGAATTTCTTCTCTTTCAGGGGCTCGGGGACCTATAACAAGGTCGACTTGACCTGAAGCTTGCCTGTGTCCTGTAGACCAGTGGCATTTTTGGTGAAAAGGAAGTCACGGACCTTGGCCACATTGTCCTTGGATGCCAATACGTTGCAGCAGCCAGGTCCCAGTGCACAAAGTACTTGTCCTCCAGGTATTTCATGGCCTTTCAGACTTCTAGTGAGAACTTGAAGAGACAGTCTGAGAGGTAGGTCATCCACCAGGCTCCTTTGGCCCTTTGCTCAGTGATGATGTAGTTCTGTCTTTCTCCTCCAGGATCACACTCAGAAGCTGAGCCTGCTTGCGGTGGCTGAACTGTGTCATGACTGAGGATTCAGGCAGGAAGGCCTGGGCAGCGGCATCGTTCTTCACTCACTGAACAGCGACCTTGTTCCCTTGATAACTGCCCAGCATGGGTCTCCAATCCCCCTTTCCAGTGGTCTGCAGCAGCTTCAGGTGATTGTTCAGTGTCTAGCTGCAGTGGAAGAACTCCTCCAGGGCCATCACTGTGCCCTCCATGAACTTTGTCTTCATGAGGTGAGTGCAGAGTCCATCTGCATGTGAGGTGTGTTCTCCACCAGCTGCACCAGCTCCTTGACCTGCACCTGTTGTCAGTGCTGAGCATGCATACACGATGCAGTAATGCTTACCTTGCCATCACACGTCACATGGTGTGCGGCCCATTTGGCTTAGGCACGGCTCTTCCGTGCTGGAACCAGATCTGTCTCTGGTAGGCACAGAGTTGCCTCTAACCATTGGTGCCAGCAGAGGCTCTAGGTGGTGCTGCAGCTCTGCTGGGGGCTCCCTCTTCCCCTGTTGTCTGGGGCTCAGCCATCAACTACCACTAGGGAGGGGTAGCAGAATTGAGTTCATTATAGCTCTGGAGTCCTTACTGGCTAACCTAGCCTTGCCAAGGCCTGGCTGGGACTGCTCTCCTCCTGGCCCCAGCCTACTCTGTGGTGGTCTGGCCTTGGAAAGGAGCCAGGCTTTCATGGGTCGGTTATATGGTGTGCAGCGGGGCGTAGAGCTGGTCACACTTCCATGTCTGTGATGCCCAGGGCAAAGAGAAAGTCTGCTGGAATAGCTTTTGGAAGGGTGGGGAGAGCTTACCAAAATGTGATTTCAAAAAGACAATTACATATGACATTTTATTTACATATTTTTTCCTATTAGTCAAATTTTGCTGTGAAAATGTACATTTGAAGATGTATTTTATATATAACAAGAGGTACCTATGATATATAACAACACACAAAACTGAATTGAAATATTTCAAAATAAAATGAGGAAATGTAGTTTATCATTAATATCTGGAAAGATTACTGAGTGAATTTTGTACCTAGTGTTTAAATGTCTTGAAAATGTAGTTTATACATGCTAATACAGATGTAATTCACCTTTAGGCAGGAAATTTGAGATATAAGCTAATTCTTATCATGGAATTATTAAAATATCTTTTTATTAAAAATGATCATTTTTTAAAGATACATTAAACTTTCATATTCTCCAAAATTGTTTAAGAGTTATTAATGGGATAATAGGGCTTTATTAAATTATTCAGTGAAATTTTACTGAACAGTTACTACAGGCCAAGCCTAATGCTTGGTTAGGAGAATAAAAAAATGTACAAGAGACAATCCCTGTTTTCAGCAAGGCAATAGTAAATCCAAGAAGGCATATGGGTTCCCCCAAATTTCATTCACATATGATGAGTATTAGGGTTATAAACAAGATATTAAAATAGTTCAAAGAAGAGGCCTCAGAATCAGGAAGTTATTTTGTTCCAGTATTATTGGGGTACCATTGTATGAATTTAAGGTGCCCATTGTGATGTTTGATATATGTATACGTTGTAAAATAATTACCACAAACTACTTAACACAACCGTCACTTCACACAGCCACCTTTGATGTGTGCTGAGAACATTTCTAATGTACTCCCAGCGGTACAAACTGAAGGTTCGAACCCTTTGACCACGTTATTTTAAGTGGCCAACTTAGTCTTTGTTATATATTCTTTTTTGTATGGAGATTTAGAATATATTTTATATCTAATTTGTAGATGGGCACATTCAAAATGATTTCTTTACATCCCACCCCCCCAACACCTGCACCCCCAGAATTTTACCAAAAAGAAAGGTAACATCTTGCATAAGCCCAGCCTGGAGTGGTAAGGTAGCCCTCCTCTTACAGCTCGCCCAAAGGCAACGAAGTGAAAGACGATGAGCTGGGATAAAAATTACAGATAGGATATTGTCAGAAGAATTTCTCATTCATTTCTATAGCTGCAAACACTCACTTTCCCGCCCCCAAGTCCTTTTTATCTGCCATTTAGCAAAAATCCAATTACTGAGCATGAGCTTACTGCCTCATAAATAACATCCTCTAGCTTTCCAATCACACCATTCCAATTCTGTATTTTGTCAGCAAAAGTCCTGTTTTTAAAAATAATACTTCGGCCATCTGCTTACCCATATGTGCTACACATCACTGAATGTTAGATTCTCTGCAAATTTTATAGACGGTACCACAGACTTTGAATGTGTTTTCTCTCATAATTAGCATTTTACAACCGCATTAAATTGATCACAGGTAAACTGTTTCATTTTGGTGTGTTATTTTGATTGTAATCAGACTACTGGCTGGAAAGTGATTTTGTAGCCAATATATTTTACTCATAAAGAGTTTTCTTTCCTCTTTTGTAGCAAATACGTTATTTTAAAGGTCACACTTGTCAGACCCATAAACTAAATCCCAGACTTGCAGTGTAAGGCATCCCTCGAAGGATCCATCAGTGTTTACACTGGGGTGAAAAATGTTATCTTAGCAGCTTCATCAATTTCAGTGACTGATGGTGTCATTCGCAATCTCTACAGTTGGCTCCTCCCAAATGAAAGAGAAAGAGGGAAAACAGCTCGGTCAGGGATTTGGTTTTCTTGGTCACCTAAGTTTTATATATATATAAAACATATATATATGTGTGTGTATATATATATATTCATTCTCCTAAGTTATATATTATATGTATACACACACACATATATATAACATATATATATAACCACTTCCTTTTCTTAAAAAAAAAAGATAAACTACAAATAGATGCATAGTGATGTATAGTGAGATCTGAAGTTACCACAGTTGTTCATCTAAAAAACTGTCCTACTTATGCATGAATTAGGGAAATTTTTAAATCCCTTGGAAGCCTGCCAAACTTAGGCTTTGGTGTTTTTGTAACGCAACCATGAGGTATAAAACCTTTCAAGTCCTGTTTTTTTTTTTTCAATACCCCATATTTTCCATGGTGAAAATGTAAGTTGAGCAATTCCACATGAAATGTGCAACACAATAGTTGCAGTGCACAGTTTTTAATGGAAAGCTTGTTTTTTGCTCTCATTCAGAAATAATGAGTCAATTCCTCTTTGTGTTATGTTTGACCCATGAGCATATGAGTGTCACCTTCCAGTTACCAATTTGCAATTTTGCTTTCCTTCTCTCCAAAGCTTTGTTTCTTTCTTGTTTTCTTTTTTCCTGGAGATTTATTTAAATTTTGTCTTTACAAAATTGAGAACTGTGCAATGTGGTTATTTCTTACTGGATTTCTCACCTGAAGCTACCTGGGACGTAATATCCTGCTTCCTTGCCTAGTGTGGATAGGTAGGAAAAAATTCAGACATCCTAGGTTTTATAACCAGCCTTCATGGCACAACTTGACTTTGGTGCGAAGTGCCCAGGTTTTCTGCTTTTACTTTAAAGTCGTCCTCTGTAAATTCCTTTTCATCGTTCCTCGTCATTGATTCAGTTCAAGTGGTGTCTTCCTACTCCTCTCCCTGTGATTTGTCTTGATCTCAATTGTTTTTACTGGGACGGCTGCTTACAGGTATTGCAGTTCTGTGTTTTATTTGGAAAACAAGTACTGAACAAATGAGTAAAGCTAGCCTTGAGAGTAATTTATCATAAGATTATAATTTACTCATTTTTGACATCTTTTCACAAGTAAATTAATAAAAGGTTCTTATTGCATATAAACTCTCTCACATACAAATTTAAGAGGACAGTCTAATGGAAAGGTTTATATAACTTAACATTAGTTATATTAGCTGCTAAGAATTCTTAAGAGATTCAGTCATAGCTAGATTGTAATAAAATTAAGGACTCATATCCTGAATGTATTCTGGTGGACATATAAGGATACTGAGGACAACTATTACAATGTGATTTTTCTAAATTCATGCATCTAGCTAATGACCATAAAAGGACTCTAATTCAGGACTTTTGACTTCCTTTTGTCATTCTTTTCACTAATGCTAACTTAAATTTTGTTTGCTTAAATTTGATCACATAAGTGCTGTACTATACACTTTGTAAAAATTATCTTATTTAATTTTGAAAACAAAATAGTAGCTGTGAAGCAGCAACTATTCTCATCTTAATTTGCAGATAGGACATTGAGCTTGTAAAGGTTAATATTTGCCTTTCCTGAATTCATATCACAAAAGAGGAATATCATTTGTATCCATTGCTAGACTATCTAAAAGCATGTGTGTGTGTGTGTGTGTGTGTGTGTGTGTGTGTGTGTGTGTTAACGGCTATATTTACAGTCTGTCCTATTACATGCCCAAAGGCTCTTAAGAACCACATAATTAAAAAGTCAGTTTGTGGTGATGAGGTTTAGGCTTACAAAAGAGTCTTGAGGAAGTCTGGGTTTATTCTAATTAAGTGAACTACCAGGGTGCTAAATGAAATTCTGTGCTTGCCAAACTCTCTTTGCTTTTGCATGGAGTTATATTTGTGGATGAAATATGCTGAGGATGAATGTTAAAAGCCCTTGTGACACCTAGACCCTCTCCAGAATTATTTTCTGAAAACACTGCAGTTCGGCAGCTGCTCTGCAACCTGGGAGTGCGTTTTAATTGGCATCACATAACTTTATGACTGAGGGATTTATTCCTCTCTCCACAAATTCCCACCCCTCTTTTAGCCTATTAGTTGAAATGTTTGAGTTAATATTACAGGCATTTCCCCTTATAAACTCTTTGGAGCATAGTGCAAGGCGATGTCCAGTTTCCCTCCAGAAAAAAAACAAAACAAAACAAAAAAACAAAAAAAAAAACAGTGAAAATCAGGCTCTGCCAAAAAAAAAAGGAAAGTTTTGTTGATTTTTAAATTTCATTTTCCTCTTTCATCATTTTGTTTTGTTCTTTGCCTACTGTTATTTGCCCAGTGTGACTCAATAAAGTTGGGAGAGAATTTACTTTGCTATCTTGTCAATATTAGCATATCGATACAATGTTCACAGAAGAAATAGCTTTGTATATTACCATCCACTGGATTTGTCTCAATATCTCAATTTGAGGCTTTCCACTAATTTTGAGTAAGAAGTTCTGCTTTTTCCCTGAAAGAATAGCTCCCATCATCAATGACATACCTGTACATTTTAAGAGGCTAAGCTCTCTGCTATTGCTCCCTGGATTTATCTTTTTTTTTTTAAGATTTTTTTATTTATTGATTTGACAGAGAGAGAGATTACAAGTAGGCAGAGAGGCAGGCAGAGAGAGAGAGGGAAGCAGGCTCCCCGCTGAGCAGAGAGCCCGATGCGGGACTCCATCCCAGGACCCTGAGACCATGATCTGAGCCGAAGGCAGAGGCTTAACCCACTGAGACACCCAGGCGCCCCCCCCACCCCTGGATTTATCTTTAATAAAACACACAATGTGGAGTATAAATATAGTGACTAAGAACCTGATCTGGGCTTTCAAGTAAGAGCTTGAATTTCAATTCGGCCCTTTTGGCTTGATGTCTTTGGACAAATTGTCCTCTTTACTGTAGCTCCTTCATCAATAAGTTGAGGATGAGAATGTAAAGAATGAATGAAGAAATATAAGTGAAAAAGCTTAGCACAGTGCCTGTCAGACTCTTATCAAGCACTAAATTAAGAGAAGCTAACTTTTGCAAGAAAAAACATAATAAAAGAGTTATTAATATTGTAAACCATGAACAGTTAGAACTAAGAAGAGAATCATAGGCTGTGTTATCTTGGATCTCACATTAGGGTAGCAAATAAAGAAACTTTCAGGTGAAGAAGAAAAATTTTAAAAACAACTACAGTTAATTAGTTTCAGATAGATAACAATGTTATTTTAAATCTTTACAGAGCATTAAATTGTTTTGGAATGCAAAATAATAAAGCACTGTGTTGAATTCATCTCATTTTATGAACAACTGGAATGCATTTTATTGTATCTTTGGTACCCAAGAAAATTTGAAGACAAAAACAAAACCAAAATAGGATGCTTCTTTTAGAGAACTAGTATAATAGCCAGGGCAGAAGCAAAATAAAGTAAAACATGATTAATGGAAATGCTCTAGGCTTCTGGTGTTTTAGTTTAACTGTAGAACATCATAGTTCTTAAATTCGGGTTTAAGTATAAAACTGTGTTTCCCTCTGTGATTATATTATTTCTGATACTCCCACCTATTGTATTGATTGGATGAATCTAATTATTTGATAGAGTATGCCAGTTCTAAATATTACACAAGATTTTGGAGAATAATAGAAGCTGAATTAAAGGTAACCTAAGAAAATGGACCCTCGGACATTCTTGAATATTATATCCCATTTCTTTCCAACAGATATCTGATAAATGGCAAACTGTATGAAACAGAAAATATTATACTAAATGAAATATCCTAGCATTCAAATTTCTATCTTACTGATTTTGATTTACTAATTGAATTATTTTAAAATTATATCTGTATAATTTGTAGGGGCTTATATGCAGTTATATGTTTGTGTATATATCTATGTATGCATTTAATATATATGCATATGTATATATACACAGAGAAATATAAAACAATATATAATGTTTTATATAATATATACCATATATAATATGTATATATAATATACTACAAATTAATTGATCAAAACTGTACATTGCATTATAGTAACTGGGAAGAACATTAGAAATTTTCATACACAGAGCTATTTTAAAATTTCTAATACATAAATGTTAAAAAACTTTAAAATTAAAAAAAATAAAAATCTGTATTATAATATTATGGCAAAAGACATTAAAAAAGCTTTTCAGTTTTATTTACATTTCTTACTGGTTCCTATCATCAGGATGTAAATCAGAATGTATTGGTTACCTTTTATGTGTCAACAAAATATTAAGTCAAGAAATAAGATATGGTTTCTACCATTTAGATGTTTACCATCTGGATTGGACAGATACATATATGCAAGCATAAGCTTCTCCCTCGTAAAGAGTAAATGATGACAGTGAAGTTAAGCACATGGATTATATGGATTGGAGAGGATCTGGATAAAACAACATTACAAAATATAGGATTAATAAAAGAAGGCTACAGAAAAAGGAAATAATTGAGTTGGAAAAGTCCTATCAGCATTTAATGGAAGGAAGTGGTTTAGGAGAGAAGAATGAGAACAGAGTTAAAAAAAGTCATGTTAGGGGATTAAGACTACACTTACCTTGATGAGCATTTTGTAATGAATGGAATTACTGAATCACTGTATTGTAAACTGAAACTAATATTAAACTGTATGATAACTATATTGGAATTAAACAAACAAAACAGGAACAGGAGAAACATTTAGAATAGACCCAGACTCAACTTGTATCTTGAGTTGAGCCCAGCCAAGGCTAGCCTGGATTAGCCAATCTCCAGATGCACAAGTAACAGTGAATTACTATTTTCACATGCACACACTCACACACACACACAATCATGTTAGAGGAAGAAATGGCCATGGCCTACTTTTGGAAGAACTAGAAACTGTTCCTAGTTGCCCAATTAGAGACACTATATGAATGAGGTGTAATGAAAACCATAGAGTGAATATATAAAGGAGGGAACCACAAGAAGAGACCATGTCTCTTGCAAATATTGCAGAATACTACCAACATCTTCTCCATATGCCAGGTGTTTAATGGTGCAGATCTTGAGTCCTATTCCAGCGTATTGACACATTTCCTAGCAGTTAAGTCCAGTGACCTGCCCTATTAACACCGACCCAGGTATTCTTTTCTATCCTAAAAGCTGGGATCTTTATTATGAAACATACCAAAGGCCAGTCTAAAAGTTTATCTTTAAGTCATAGGAAGCATGCAGTAATTTTTTCAATATTTATTTGGCTATTCATTTGTAATTGAGATATATAAATCTTAAATTATATTGATAGACATAGGAGTTCAAATCAAAGGAAACTGTGATACTATATTTATGCTCATTATATCTTAAAAATTAGGAAGACTCTTGCACAATGCTTTATGAGATAAATATTAATAAATTAACATGTTCCCCAAAGACTATGGTGGTCACAGTCTCCAACCTTTATGTAACAAATTTCATATAACTAATTTTCAGGAATTTCTAAATCAGTTACTGTTGTTATTGCATGGTTACAAATACTAAGATTGCTGGAAGATCTACTGTATTAACAAATGAAAGCACATATTTTTATGGGTATAAGTCATATCTAGCTTATAATATAGGAATCCATAACATATATGTAACATATGGATTCCTATATTTTATATATATGCTACTCTGTTAAAAGTTATTAGTGGGAAATTGAGACAAAAATGCACTAAATTAATTATGAAAAATTCATCTAAGAACTAATCTCATATACTAAAGACAAACCTTTGAAGTCCTAAATTATCTTTCCCAGCAGTGATCACATTCTCTTCAGATTTTGCATTCCACAATAAGATCAAACCATCAAATTCATGTTGATATATATATATATATATATATATATATATTTAAAATATTAGTTAATATACACAAGGACAATTATGTATGTGTTAGATATTAGATTTTTTCCCTCTGAATCAGGTGTATCTTTCACTTGCTCTCTATATTTTCCAAAGTTTGTCTTTTCACACTTTGTTATAGCTATTGTCCCATGACCTTTCTTTTCAATCAGTAAGTTTATCTTTAGCTATGTCATATAGGTTTTTAAAATAATCGCTCTGTTTCATCCATTTGTTTATCCTACATTTCAGGTTTAGTTTTTTTTTTTTTTTTAATAGATTTCAGTTCTTGGCTAAATTCTTAAGAGTTTTTTTTTTCTTTTTATCTCCTTAATAAAGGTACCTATTTAACCTCTTTTTCTAATGTGGGTAATTTATTCCTACATTTATTTATTTATTTATTTGAGAGAGAGTGGGGGGTGTTAGGAGCAGAGGGAGACAAGCAGACTCCCCTTTGAGCATCGAGTCCTATGCAGGGATCCTGAGATTAGGACCTGAGTAGAAACCAAGGGTCTGAAGCTCAAGAAACTGAACCACGCAGGTGCCACATCCCACCTTCTTTCCTGATACATGACATTTTCTTCTTCTCTTCTTTGTTACTCTGTTTTTATCTTATAAAAATTATTTTAAGGCTAACAATTATTAATAATTTTTTTTGAAAAAACTTTAAAGCTAGTATTCAGTTGTTGCAATTTTATCTATTGTTGGTTTATTCTTACTCTCAGAGTATAATCTTCTGGAATCTTAACTCCTAAAGTGCAATTCTTTGGAATCCTAATCCAATGTAGGGGAGGTTTATCAGAGCCTCCAAATCCAGGGCCCTACATTCTAATCTTTATACAAGTAATGCCATGGGGTTGTCAAAAGCAATGTGTATTTTCTCAGCCCCTCAGATATCTCTCCTAGAAATGACAGGTGCCCTGAATAAGATCAGTCTCCAATGTTGGCCTCAACTTTTTAAGTTTTCTTTTCTTAGATCTAACAATTATTCATAGGCCATAACTCATCTTTGGCTTATTAGCTCCATGATAGCTTTATGTCTTGTTAAAATATTTTATTCTCTAGAAGCAGGAATCATTTTTTGGTTGTTGTTATTTTCCTCACTATTAAATCTTCTATTTCTAGCACAATTAAAATAGTCAAGGTTTACCGTATGTTTAATATATCTTAAGCAGTGTTCTAATAATTTATTTCTAGCACAACCATTGCGAATAATTACTATTATCCCTCTTCTATCTACATGGAAACCGAGATACAGAAAGTTTAAATAACTTGCTTATAATTTCATAATTAGCAAGTGTGCTGGCCAATGTTATGTAGAACCCCCAGAGGAACAAACTTAGAATGCTCTTTAACTTGACTGAATGCTAACAGCTATTTTCCCTAAGGGTAGAGGGGGAGATCCAGGTGATTAGGGGTGGGGGCAAATGGTACATTAAAGATTATTCTGACATTAGTTTACTTTGAGCTAATCAGATCCAGATGGACCCAAATTATTGCTCAAGGCCCAAATGTCACCAAAAAATATGGCCTTAGTATTGACTTTGATGATAAAGTGTAGAGTTGATCCATCCCAGTATGCTTTCTTGTTGGGCCCTTAGCACCTAGATTAAATTATATTCAATCAGAAAAGTAAACATTAAAAAGTTTTTCTGACTCTGTACATGTATGTCTATAAATATCTATAAATCAGTATCTGGTGAAATCATGAAAAAATCATTTTCAACTCTGAGTCCCATTTGTCAAGGGGTCTTATGTTTAGGCTACAATATTTTTCTCTCATAAACCTTGTTCATTCAAATACTAAAAGCTGGTATATTTTTATATTGCTCAGACATTTATAAAACAAAGGAACAATTGAAATTATATTTCTATATGGAAGTTTTAGGTATGTACTTTAATCAAAGAACCATTCTACGAGTTCATTAAAAAATAGCTCTTGAGAGAAATTAAGGTTGTCTTTTGAGAACATGGCATGATAATTACATGAAGCTAAATGAATTAGAGTGCAACCTGCAAAAGTCAGTTAATAACTATTGACATGAAAGATGTTGATATGCCAGGTATGACATTTATCCAACCTAAATCACCAAATAAACATGAATAAAATATTTTTTAGTTAGTTAGTCCCTAGTGGGAGATATTTATGTCTGAAAATACTTCAGCATTGTAAAAAAATAAATAAGAAGGGAGTGTTAAGAAATGAGGGGAAGGAAATGCATCCTATGGAATATTGTCCATATGAGTCTTTGCTAAATGTGTCATTGAAATGTTCACAGTGGGTCTTACCCAGGATAGTCTCAACATCTTTTCATAATCAGGTAGATATATTTTAAGAAACTGTCAATAAAATAGTCTTTTAAAATATGTTATTTATTTATTTGACACAGAGAGAGAGAGAGAGAGAGATCACAAGTAGGCAGGCAAAGAGAGAGGGAGAAGCAGGTCCCCCTCTGAGCAGAGACCCCGAAGTCGGGCTGGGTCTCAGGACCCTGAGATCATGACCTGAGCTGAAGGCAGAGGCCTAACCCACTGAGCCACCCAGGCGCCCCAATAAAATAGTATTAAAAACCTTTTCCTAGAGTAAAAGTTGAGATAATATTCTTTCTCTGAGTTGCCTTCAAGAGTTAGAAGGATGGAGTGAAGGTTTGATAATTGGTGAGGATGGATCCCTCTGAGTCAAGCTGCTCAGGTTTAAATTTTGCCTTTCTCGATTTCTAGTTGTACTACTATGGTCCTATTATCTGATCTCTCAAGGCTCTGTCTTCTCATCCAGAAAAATGGATGATAACAATTCCTATCTCCTAGTGAGTTGAAAAATAGACAACTATTATTATCCAAGGGAATTTGGATTTGTCAACTCAAGATGTTGAGATAAAGAGGGCTCTCAAGTTATGAATAATCAGGCTTCAGTTGAAGAATGAATATATTCTTGTGTCTGCTCCAAGAGTAGAGGACCCTAATGTGTTCCAAATTATGTTGATTATGGCTTTTGGAAGTTTTGCATTCAAATTTCAGATAAGAGATTATAGACATAAGTTTATATGAGGAGATCATGGAGCAAGAGGAACCAAGCCCTAGTAAGAGAAAAACTTGGATTATCCCCCAAATGAACCAATACATGTACAATTAATTTATAGCTAAAGTTGTGTATATTGCATTGTTTTAAGCTTCCTGATGGGATAATTACATTGTTTGAGATAAAAGTTAGAGTATTATAAGACAGTCCACATTGCTTGAGCAATTATCTAGACAAGGCAACAATATTTGACCTGAATGAGCAGAATTAGCTTGCTGAATTTTTGTTCAAGCTTGATTTGAATAACTCTCTCACTCCTTCCGTTTCGTGTAACTCAGAGGGATTGTAACAAGTAATGTTACCAGCCACTTTAAAAAATCATTAAAGTATATGATTTTTTCCTTGGGAAAGAATGATCATTCTTTGTTGTTCATGAGCAGAGGGTAGAGACATGTGATTGAGCACTAATTCCTGGTCATTGTCAAATCTTAAAGTGAGGTGATGGTGAAATCAAAATTAATTTTTAAGAGTGACAGAATATGGTGGCATCTGGGTGTAAAGAGTAAAGCAAAAATCAGCTCACCATTTAGGAAAATACACTGCAATCATTTAGTATAAATGATTCAATTCTTTTTTCTCTCCATGTCATTTCATTCATTATGTGAGTATATAACCAGTGTACTTTAAAATCACATGTCCTGGGGCACCTGGGTAGCTCAGTGGGTTAAAGCCTCTGCCTTCGGCTCAGGTCATGATCCCAGGGTCCTGGGATAAAGCCCCATATCGGGCTCTCTGCTCAGCAGGGAACCTGCTTCCCTCTCTCTCTCTGCCTGCCTCTCTGCCTGCTTGTGATCTCTGTCTGTCAAATAAATAAATAAATCAAAATTTAAAAAAATAAGAGTGACAAAATATGGCTTTGAACAATAAGTATGGCGTACATTGAACATGCATCATTTGCTCTGTATTATAAGACTTTTAGGTATAAAGTAGTCTATGTTATGACAGAATCCATTTTATAGATTTTTATAATAGAATAATAAAACTGGAAGTCAACTTAATCCTCAAAGATTTCACAAAGGAAGTTGGTCTCCTCCCAAATCTCTTGAAATTGATTTTAAAATAAAATCACAATTGGAGAAAGCATTCAAGTAAGACATTGATAACCTATACATATCCTTTAGTTACAACTGAGAGTCCATTAAAAAATAAAATGGATGATTATCGTATTTGAAATATTTAGTTATAATTTTCCACTCTTTACTGATTTACTTTTGTTAATGTCCAAAGGGTTTTACAGTATTAAAGTATTTTGAGGAGCTGTTTATTCTTGCATAGTTCTCACAGATTCCTATATTCCTATATTTTCCCTCCACCATTTTTTTTTTCTCACTCTGTTTTCTCTCCCACAGAGCTCTTCTTGTCAGTCACATCTTGGGAAAGTTTTATTTTCATTAGATAGCATTTAAAGATTATCCCTATTCCCTAAAATGTCTTTTGAGGCCCCTATCTCTCTTCCAAACCCTTGGAATTAATTTCACCTCAGAACTTCTACACTGCAGAAGGTGTTATGATAGCCTGTATTTTAAAAATACCTTATATTATACTTTCCAGTATCTCTGTGTGTCTATATTTCTCAAGAGACTGTGTTCAATTTTCATCATTGTACCATAGCAGCACATAACATAGCAGACTGCTCAGAGGTGCAAACTATGGTTGCTTAAATTTATTGTTCAATTGTTATATTAGACCAATTTTGAGAAAATTGTTAAGATCTCTGTAGTCCATGTGAGTGAAAACAGAACTCAACTGAGAAAAATCAGATGAATGGTTGTAAGAAAATATATTACAGAAAGCAAAAAGCCCTTTGATAATAGAAGAGAATTCCAATTTAACTCTTGGCAAAATTGTATTTGTACAACAAACTACATTGAGTTCCTGTAATAAAGGTTAGCATGAGGAGTTAAAGAAGTCATGTGACAAGCAGCTAACCCAGGCACAAGAAGGAGAGAGAAGGATGCTTCTCAGCTGATACTTGCATAACAAAGAATTAATTGTGGGAAAGAGTGGTTAGGACTGGGGTGTCTGAAGGGATGTTTCTGTCCCTTTATGGCTTAGCCATCATCTCATATAATCACCTAGTTTCTGGCTTAAACTGTGATATCTTATAAAGTAGATAATATTCAAATCAGTTTTTATTGTAACTGCAATAATATATTCATTTATTTGTCTCCTTTATTTCTCTGATATAGTAACTTTCACCCAAATCAAATATATATGTGTATTATAGTGTGTGTGATATAGATATAGATAGATATAGATATAGATATAGATATATGATATGGCATACAGCATAAGTGAAGAGATACAGCTAGCTCTAATATTGTACCTGATATTTTAAGAAGTTTATGCATTCCTGAGAATTTTATTTTGCTTTGGTTTTATTTAATAGAATGAGTCAAATTCTTAGCCTTCTTACAACTCTGAAAGGTGAACTATTAATCCTCCCCTTTGTAAATGCTGCTGGACTTCTGGTGGCATTGGGAAAGAAATGGCAGAAAATTAAAGTGATAATTACTATTAGAGTCTAGAATAATAATCTTTATAAATATCTCTCATTCAATATCTCAGCAAACTCTTTTCATCATGATAGAGAGGGATAATTTCCAGGTAGGAAATTCCCTTCCATGGTGCTTTCACTGCCCTAGTAGTAATGCTGATTAAGTTACTTGAAAATTGCTACAATGTCCTAGTGGAGGAGAAGCAGAGCCCAGAGGAAAGTTGGACTCATCTTATTGAAAGGTTATTGAATCCTTTTCATCCTTTTCTGCTCTGAAGAATTTAGGGAATGAGATAATGATAGTATTTACCTCAAGGGGAAGTTTAGTAGATTAAATGTTATAATGGATGCAAGTGATTATCACAATGTCTGGTATATACTAAGTGTCCATAAGGCTAGCCAGTTCTTTTATGGATACACTAAATGTACAATCTCGCCCCCCCCCACCCCACCCCACCCCACTAAATCTGCTTCAGAAAAAAGAAATCAGATGGAGAAGAAAGAGAAGAGAGAATTGGAGCAACCTGCTGGTTTTGAGAATTTCTAATCATCATTGTATACATGATGGGGTAAGTGAAGCAGGTTATAACACTTTTGAACTTATTCCAGCAGTAGTGACCCTTTCTCAAACCCAGATGTTTAAATGACTGCTCAGTGGGGATGTTTGGGATTATAAATATGCCCCATCTGCTGCTACCGTCTGCCTGCTCTCGAAAGGTGTAAAATCACCCACTGCATTCGACATCAGTAGCAATCCCCATTCCAATTTGCAGGAAAATTAAAAGGTGACCAGAAATCTTCCTTGTGGCAAAACCTTTCAGTATTCACCTAAAGGGAATAAATGAAGGTCAAGGCAATCACTTTGCTAATGTGTTATTGGATAGAAGTGCTATTGAAATATTTTGTTTTAATTGAGAGATGTATCGAGCTAAATAATCATAAACAAAAATGAGAATACACTAAAATTTCCAACTTGGGAATTCTGAAGGATCTTTGCAACACTGTATGGCACACATAATCCTTTTTTATTGAATAGGTTCATAGCTGCAAGTATTTTAATACCTTAGGAAAAAAGAAGCTTGCAGCTTGAATATCTAATACTAGTATTATTATTAACACTAAAGGTAGTATTAATAGCAATAATGTCCAGGTTGGGCAGTTCCTCTGCTTTCCATTATCCTGAGTTTAGCACCCCAGTTTTCATGGTTATTTCCTTCATACACTTTGCATTTTGTGATTACTTTATTATGGATTTGTTTACTTGTCATCAACTTTACTTTATTAGGTAATATTCTCCAGGAGAGTGGGGATTTTATTGCTCTCATCTCTTCTTACACATTACCCACCAAAATGACTGGCATAGAGTAGACATTCAATAAGTAGTGTAGAATATGTTAAAAATTAATAAAGATTGTTTAAATTTTCTAATATTATTCCAAACATCAGATACAATAAACTAGACATCAATAGGAAAGTAATTCCAAATTTCCAGATACTTCAATTTCCCCTTTAGTTCTTCCTTGAGCATAAGACCATATCATCATACATGTTACATATTGATTTATGGAGTAGTAAACAAGGCAATAAGGAAGTAGTCTTTATGGAGACTATACTGAGACCTGAGTTTGTGTTGTGTTCTCTTAGTTTAAGGAGAATACACACTGAGGTGATTCTAGTAACACCAAGGAGAAATCACCATAGATAAATGATGATAGATGATAGATCTTTCCAAAGTTAATGTCTGAACTCCTTTTAACAATGGACAGGATGTGAATTCAGATGACCTCAATCTTACTCTTATTCTATCACTTAGAAGCTTGATCTTGAACAAACCACCTGGCCTCAATTAATATATATATTTTCATACATGCATTCTCATCTGTTAATTAAAATAAAATCTAGCACATGATTTTTGTTAGTATCAAATAACAAATGACATGTGAAAGTGATTTGTAAAATGGAAAGTAGTTGCCCAGTAGTGACCAGTTTTATACTCTTAAAGCATAGGCTTGTTAAAAGACTCTTGATGAACTTTTTTCAGAAAGATGAAAGTGGTTTGATAGAAAAGTAGAAAAGGTAAACTATTAGGTTTTGTCTGAAGGAAGGAACTAAAAGAATCTTATGCATGCAGCTTCAAATCAGAGTAGGAATTTCACTATTTCTTCTTTTTTAATCTAGCTACTTCTATTAGTCTATAACTATATGTTTCATTTGTAAAACATGGGGAGAGTACCAACTAATATTTGTCTCTAATATTGATATTGCTCATATGCCTTTATTTGCTTATTTTTTGAGCTTTTATTTCTAATTACTCCCTACTCCAGAGCTCTTCTTCAAATCTTATTGTACTTAACATGAGTTGGTTTTTGTATTGGGAACCAGAGAAATCCTAACTGATGCTACTCAGTGACAAACTGCAGAAAGTGAGTAAGAGTGAGGGAAAAGATAGAATTGTGGGATAAAGAAATCTCAGGTATCTGGCTTGGTCAAATGGATGCTGGTTCCACACACTCTGAGGGACACAAGAAGTAGGTTTAAGGAGGAAAATATGTTCAGTTGGGCATATATCAAGTTCAAAGCACATATAGGAGATTTAGGTGGAGATGTCTAAGAGAACTGAAGAGAGAAATTAGTTATTTAGTAATTGAAGATGAGGGAATTAGGAATGCAAAGAAAGGGCAGGGAGAGTGAGAAATGGTCTGGCCTAAAAGCTCATATCAGTTTAATAAATTTAATGGAATAAATTAATAAATTTAATGGGAATATAATTTAATATAATTTATTTTTGAATATAATTATGCAACCCTATTATCCATATTTTCTCCCTCCATATCTGATATTTGCAATTCTTTTTAAACTAACACGTGTGTAAAAGTCATCTGGAGAGGGGCGCCTGGGTGGCTCAGTGGGTTGAAGCCTCTGCCTTCAGCTCAGGTCACGATCTCAGGGTCCTGGGATCGAGCCCCGCATCAGGCTCTCCGCTCCTCGGGGAGCCTGCTTCCTCCTCTCTCTTGCCTGCCTCTCTGCCTACTTGTGATCTCTGTCTGTCAAATAAATAAATAAAATCTTAAAAAAAAAAGTCATCTGAAGAGATTATCTCCACACAGATTCCTGGGTCTCCTTTCTAGAGATTCTGATTCAGTAAAGATGGGTGGGGCCTGAGTCTTTGCCCTTTAATGTGTCTCTAGATGATACTGACTATGTTGGCCACTGAAACACTATTCTAAGAGATTGACTGTGAACAGGAAGCACTATAAGTGATTTCCTCCCTAATAAAGATATTTCAAATGAATATTGCTCTGTTTTTAATGAGATCTGGAAAATTTTGAGACTATTCATTTTTTTGGCATGGATGCAGGCAAAGAATGTATTTTGGAATGCACATTGTATAGGTTGGGGTCCTCAGGAAACAAACCCTAAGGCAGAGATTTGCATCAAAAAGTATTCATGGAAGGTACTTCTATGAATCACATCTTCAAAGGGATGAGAGGGATAGGACTGGGCAGAGCAAGAATGTTGAGCTGTGATGAAGCTGTACCATGGGACACAGAATCCCGCCAATTTTAGGGGAACTTTATAGCTGCCACAGCTCCTCAGACCTGTTTCCATTCAAGAAAGCAGGGTCAGGCCCTTCTCCCTCCAGGTAAACCAGTAATTTAATGTGGTTCTGCTTTGGGAAGGGAGTCATATTGGGTGAAGTGATTTTCTCCCAGATTTCTCTGAAATTTCTGGAGATGGATTTAATTTTAAACCCTTAGAAATCAACACTTCTGGCAGCTTAGGACAAGAGCGCCTTGCACGGAGGGAAGGAACTTGGAGGGCATGACCCAGTTCACTGGAGATTGTCTATTTGATATTTTGAGTTAGTTCCATTTTTCTGGGATCCAGATAATGAAGTTTATACTTCAGTCGTAGATTACTTGGATAAAAACATATTACTTCCAATCTGAAACACCTAAAATTTGGAGTCAGCAAAATAAACCAGAACCTCATAAATGTGTGTACCCCCACCTTGCAATATTTTTGTTGTTTCCTGCTTTTGAATGAACGGGAAATAGTGTATCAGCATTTTACTTTCAGAACTGTCTGTATAAAAATTGTGAAATGAAAAATGGTGAGGATAGAATGTTCCTTGAACTATTCCTCCCTTTCCTAAAAGCAGTATAGTAATTGATTTGGTCTGGAATTATAGCATTTGTCCTAACCCACCCCACGAACCCAACAAATACATTAATTAACTATGAATAAAGTAGGATAGTTTAAACAATCAATTTTGGTGAAATAATTAAACTTGTCAAATTGTTTTATTCAAGTATTCTGTATTACTTTTATTGATGTGAGAAGGGATAGTATGGATTATCTGTTACTGTGGGTTTACAATGTATATATCCAATTGCCAGCTTGTCACACTTAGATGTTTTAAATTAAAATCAAACTAGCATGTGTAAAACCAAAGTTAATGATCTTCTTTGCCAACTTGTGAATGATTTCTTATGAAGTTATGCAATGTAATAATCTTTTAAGTTTCCTCTATTTGTGAATGTCCCCAGCTGTTTATGCAGCACAGATCCAAAGTTTAATCCATGACATTTTCTCTTTGATCTCCAATTAGTCATTGAGTTCGGCCCCTGTATGATTTATTTCTAAGACCCTCTATACTACCTTATATAAAACTTAAAAGATTATATTATTGATCATATATTTCCATGATGATGGAAAACTGGCAATGATTTTGCCATGAAATCATTGACTGTCTTCATCTTGTTCTCTGTTGTAGCTCCAATATGTAAAGCAGTGCTGGCATATAAAAGGTGCTTAGTACACACTTTTTCAATAAATTAACAAAACATAAAAGTAAAATAAAAACAACCTATAAGAAAGCATCCCACATCTTTTTTAGGGTTATGTGAATCTCTTAGAGATCATTCTTATCTATTTATAATCATGGACAAATATTTTATATTTTTTCTTAATTCAAGTACATTTACTTTGAATGAATACTTTTAAACATACTGAGTTTAATGGGGCCATTTCTACTCCAGCTATGTAGAGAAATAAACCAATTAGACAAATAAAACTTCTGACTTACTTCAAATATTTTGATGAAACAAGAGATAGTGGTATGTAGACAGAATGTATATCGTCTTACATGTCACAGCCATTTAATTAATATTTTTGAATAAATATGTAAATAAAAAATGAATGAATAATATTTTCACCAATATAGGTCATAGAAAATATATACCCAATTTCTGATCTATTTTGTATAGCACATTCTCTTTGATTACTTTAATACAACATTATCTTGATTAGTAAGGTTAAGGAGGTGGGCTACATTTCCAAGAAGTTTTTCCTTGTCCATATTGCTCTAAGTTTATAAAAAACTAAATAGCATTGTAGGCAAATAGGAATTTAAACCTACATATCAATGGGTAACATTTTAAGCATTTGCTAACAGCTTGAATTTTAGTAAAATGAGTCTCAATTCTTGGAAATCTTTGTTTTATCTATTGATGTCAAGGGTCAGGAAATGAAGAACCATAGAATTCTGAGCAAATGAAATCTTGTAATAAAGAATCTGTGTGGTATTTTTTTTAAGATTTTATTTATTTATTTGACATAGAGGGAGAGATCACAAGTAGGCCGAGAGGCAGGCAGAGAGAGAGGAAGGGAAGCAGGCTCCCCGCTGAGCAGAGAGCCCAATGTGGGGCTCAATCCGGGGACCCTGAGATCATGACCTGAGCCAAAGGCAGAGGCTTTAACCCACTGAGCCACCCAGGCACCCCTGTGTGGTGTGTATTATCATTTATGTTTAGCTGTTAGATTATTGCCTTTACTAAGTTCATAGAAATTTCGTGAAAAAATTATAAACAGATGCACTCAACTAGGTGTCAGGAATTTAGTTTCTCTTCGCCTAAATGTTTTGAAATTATTCACTGTGTTTAATAAGCATTAATTGATGACATGTGATGTATTTATCCATTTGCTTTAATAAAGCAAAAAAGGAATTTTAACAAGGCTATGATGTCTCTATACATAAAGCGGCATATTTGAATCTGGATAGCTAGAAAGAATGAATCATTTTTTTTAAGGAATATACAAATATGTGGAAGAAGACATATATGTCCACAACAATCGTCATGCAAATCAAACTAAAATGAATATAAGAATAAGTAGACATACAAAAGTAGAGAAATCAATTCCAACTATGAGAAGAGATACTCAATAAAAAGTTGAAAGGGTAATTTTCCAAACTAAATTAATGGCACAATTCAAAACAACAGAAGCAAGGAAAAGAAAATCAGAATATTTTCACATCATTCAGTTCAACACAAAACTAGGTAGACTTTGACACATTTTGAACAACTGCTATTTGCTGATCAGGTATTTTAATGTTAGTATATTCTAATACACACTTTTATTTATAAGTCTCCTCGAGGCAATGACCGAAATGTGTTGTACAGTGATGGAAATAATTAAGCATCCTAATATTAATTAATGGCTTGATGAATTAAAAAAAAAACTTGTGGAAGTTACCTGCTTTAATTCTTTCTTTTTAATTTCCAAAATAAATAGAATTGCAAAGACTATGTAAAACTATCCTTAATTTCTGATGATAATTGAAGTGTTATTTTGTCACACCACTGTCTGGCCATAAAAGCTTTTAATGTTATTCATATATTTGAAGAAAAAACCTTCCTAATTCCAGTTAACACCTTCTATGATGTGGTACGGAGATACACTAAATGAAATTAACAGATTTTTTTCATAAAGCATTTTGTAAATAGACTATTCATTAGTTATCAGTCAGTGTTAGCCGACTAATGGCATTCTAGTGTTGTACATGCTTTGCCATGGCAAGTTTTCAGCTTTATGAAGCTTTATTTGGGCAACTAATGAAACTAGTTCTGAATTCATCTAAGCAACACCCGCTATTAGAACACACTTTTTTTTCTCAATTTGCTTAAAATTTTTCACTCCGTTCAGCTCACTGACCCACAAGCAGACACCAAATTTATAGATTTTTGTATTTACAACAAAGGCAGAGTCACATGTATACGTGTGCTTTGCTCTTTGTATGAATATCAGAAGGTCCTTCTACATCTTCAGTTTTGGTTGACAGAGTATTGGTTTGCATATAAATTATTATTTAGTTAGAAATAAGTTTGACCTGTAATATGAAGAGAAGCTTGATATACTGAGAAGACACTTTATACAATCAGATTGACCTGGAATTTCCTAACGGTGCCTGGCATATTGTAGGTGTGATCTATATATAATCTTTATATATGCACATATCTATATTGATATGACTATCAACATTCATATCTATTAAATAAAGGAATGAATAAATAATGCATTTTTACTGAAATCATATTTGAAATGTAATTGTACATTCCAGTGAAGTATAAAGTGCTTTTCAACGGTATAACTGGATTTAGAGAAAACAAACATCAAAAATACTACAATATCAGAGAAAAAAATCCTCCACACCTCCAAGAGAGCAAATCCTTTAAAATTTATTTTTTTAAAGGTACTATGAGTATAGTCTTGGACAAAAATGACATAATTAAGCTTGTATAATAAGTGGGTCTTTATGAAGGTATATGTAACAAGCTAACCAAAAATAACTGTAGGTCAACCACAAATACCATGAGCTGGCTTTCAACCAGCAGCCAGATCTTGTTTTGCTGCCTGTATTTAAAAAATACATCTCTGAGCTTGGAGTCATGAAACAACTGTGCAGAGTTTGAAGTGCAGCTGTAATCATAAATGTTACTTATTTCATAAAGGAATCAACTAGCTATAGGCATCTAGACTTTAGGGGCTGGCATGATATTTTTAGTAACAAACTGAAAACCAAGTATCCCATTTTATTACCCATAAAGATCTTCAAAAGCTGTAGCTACATACATAAACAAATGAATACTTTGATAACTATGTCAACAATTTGGTTTTGCTTTTATATTGAAAATAAATAGGGGCGCCTGGGTAGCTCAGTGGGTTAAGCCTCTGCCTTCGGTTCAGGTCATGATCCCAGGGTCCTGGGATCGAGCCCTGCATCGGGCTCTCTGCTTGGCAGGGAGCCTGCTTCCTTCTCTCTCTCTGCCTGCCTCTCTGCCTACTTGTGATCTCTGTATGTCAAATAAATAAAATCCTTAAAAAAAAAAGAAAGAAAGAAAAGAAAATAAATACGTGGCACCATGGTATGTAGACTGGTATGAGCTGATTTGCCCATGCAAAATAAAGCTCATGAAAAATATAAGGATTATGTCCATTCTGTTTTGTCCCATATTAGTACATGCTATAGTGAGTCCAGCAGAAATAACCAAATCTTTGACCTTATATTCATTCATAATTGAAAAACATCACTAAATGTTTCTGTAAGGGCTTCTGTTTCGTCATTGCTACATAGGATTAAGGCTCAATCTTTCCCACTTATTGGAAATTTGAGGGGATTAAATCACTTGATAAAGAACTTTCAAAATTTGAGAGGATCAAATCACTTGATAAAGAATTTTCAAAATGTGTTCAGGTACTGTGTTTGATTTATATATATTTTTTGCCTAACAGTGCACATTAAATGCATATCACAACACTCAAACAACTGCTTTCTAAGATGTTCATGAACATTTCAGATCCCTATTCAACTTATTGCCCTTTGGTTTATATCATATATCAAAATGCAATTAAAAGCTATACCTGTGATAGTACACTATATTCAGGAGCAGAAATATACCAAATAGTGATTGCAACTTGAGATGTGAATCAATAATTAGAAGTGGTATGGATAAGAAGAAAATTGATAATAAAGCATCTACATAATGGTGGGGAGAATTCGTAAGAAAAAAACCAAAGAGATAAAATTAATGACAGCAAAAATGTCATCTAAAGAGTATTTATCCATATTATGTGTGGGTGTACATCTATGATATACATGTTTACATATACATACATACATGCATTATATTTTTGAACATTGGAACAGAATAAAAAAAGATGCACCAAGTGTAATGTAATAGGAGAAAATTATCCAGAGCTTAAGACTTAAATCTGCAAATCAATAGGCTCACCAGATCTAAGGAAATTTGAAGATATAAACTCTTAAATAGCAGTTCTGTGAAATTTTTCAGTTTCAAGGAAAGAGAAAATTTTTTGCCCTGGTTATTTCAGTTCTGGAAATTAACATGAAGAAATATTCAAGGGTAGTACAGAAATTTACACATGCATATAATTCTTCTCTGAATTTGTATAATAATTAATGTAAAAATATCCAAAAGGGCCATAGTAAAAAAGATAAATACATCATGATTATTACATACTATTAAAAAGTGCACACATGCCTACATATGCACATACACTACCACTCACCACTTTTCTGCAGAATGCATTTACCCTATTCTTTTTAAAAAATTATTTATTTATTTATTTATTTATTTATTTATTTGAGAAAGAGTGAGAGCAAGAGAGATCACAGAGGAGAAGGAGAAACAGACTCTCCACTGAACATGAAGTCCAATTTGGGACTCTTTCCCAGGACCCTGGGATCATGAACTGAGCTGAAGACTGGTGCTTAACTGACTGAGCCACCCAGGCACTTTTGTGTTTATTATATTATAAAAAGAAGTATTAGTAACCAAAATACTCATAATTATTTCTATCAGAAATACTGATAGTGTTTTTGTTTTCTTTAGGTAAATAGTAGTGGCATTACAGGATCATATGGTACTTCAAAATCAAACAGAGTAGCTGGCCACATTGATTTGAATCAAATCACTTGATAACTAACTTTCAGATTATTAGAAAATAGTTGTTTCGATGTTGTGATGTGCATTTCATGTGTATTTAATGTTCATTGTAAAGCAAAACATATAAATTAAATGTTATGGATAATTTTTACTTTCTTCTTTATGTTTTCCTATTTTTAACTGCGTGGTTTTTCTTTCTAATCAGAAAAATATATAAGAATCTATGAAAAACTAAAGGATAAAAAGTAATTCATAAACATACTAAAAGAAACTATCTTGAAATGACAGGTTTTATAAAGTAAAAAAAAAAATCAAGACATGCTAAAAGATGAAAGGTCTGGATGAGCAAAGAGAATGGTGGTTGCCAGGGGATGCAAGAGGGGGAAATGGAAAGGTATTATACAAAGGGTACAAAGTTTTGGTTATACAAGAGTAATAAGCCTTAGAGATCTACCCTACAGCATAGTGCCTGTAGTTAGCAATACTGTGTTTTATACTTAGGAATTTGCTAAGAGGGTAGATCTTATGGTGTGTTTTTATTAAAAAATAGCAATAATAAATAAGCAGGATGGGAGGAAACTTTTGGAGGTGATAGATATGTTAATGACCTAGACTGTGGAAATCCAGTTACTTGCATTGAATATGTACAACTAATTGTATATCTATCATACCTCAGTGAAGTGGTCTAAGAAATCCAGATGAATATCAACAACTGTTACACAAAGCTTTATCCCTCTAGGTAAACTTATGAATAAATAGTATATAAATATGTCATTCATGGTTGTAAATAAATGAAAAAAAATTTAAAAATACACTGAAGAAATACAAATAAGTAAGTATTAAATTAGGCTCAGTACTAATCAAAATAATTAAAATGAGATGTAAAAAAACCAAGTAATAAAAAAAAGAAGATTGATGGGTTCAAATTGATGAGGACTTGGTGAAATGGAACATAGTCACTGTTGGCAAAAGCAAATTGCTATTATTCTTTAGAGCACTGTAGGAAAGTGTTATGCCCAGATCACAAGAACACCACCAAGAAGACCACCGAAAGCCAGACGTTCCGAAATGCAAAAGCAAAGCTTTATTCAGGCGGGCTGCAGCTCAGGCCTCGTCCTACACACCGACACAGCGGAGTTTAGGAGGAAAGCCCCGAGCTGAAATTTCACAGGGCTTTTAAAGGCAAAAACCACAAAGTATTCGCACGCAAAATCACACGTATAGGCGACCTTTAAAATGATTGGTGCTGGGGTTGCTTAAGCTGTGCTGTTCAGGGGGGATTGGCTACTTTGTCTAGGGGATATTTTTGAAAGTTATTTGTACCAGGGCGGGAAAGTTGGCCCGAAAGTTGTGGTTGCTGTTGCTCAACTGATTACCAGGGCGGGCCAGGGCGGTTAAAGTTGCAGGGAGTATCCAGACCGGTTTGGGCCTTGATAAACAGACTGGTCACTCACAGTTTAATGTAAACAACAAAATGGCTTTAACCCTTCAAAAGTATGTATAGCAAGACTTAAGACATCTTGATATTATTGACAAAATCTCTTCCAAACATCCCTAGTAAAGAGATTTTCAGATATTTTCTTAATTCGTCAGGGAAAAATAATTGATTTGATTTTAAGGAATATTATAAAAAGTAAAAAGAAAACTTTCAGCTGATATAAACTATTACATATTTTTAACTAAGCCATTGGGGAAACTGATGTCATCGATGTGATATAAAGTACCTTTCACACCACTTAATTCAATAAACTCCTTTTATAAGTGTGGATTTGGACCATCTAATAGCAGTGTAACAACAAAGAAACCACACAAACTTTCTCTCTCCTTCTCTCTGGTTCTCAAACACGCACACAACTCTGCAAACACATTGGTTCAGAAGAAAATCTCAGATGTTTATCTGAAATACAATTGTTAAAAAATAACAAAGCTTATATATGTTATCCTCCTATTTAAAATGAGAGGCAGAGCTATATGAGAATATTTGTTGTATTTTTTGTTATTGTTTTAATGATGAGGGCACTTTTTCTGACAGTGAACAATCAGGTGATTTCATGAGGATGCATAATTTTCGTGGCTAACGTTGAGTGTAACTTTCAACACTGAGCTTAGCTAACTGTTTGGTAGATCCCTCCATGACACAGCCCATCAGTACCATGCTTGATTCCATCTCATTACCTGAATGCCAGTCTTTTCTCAGTTGCTTACAGATAGATGCTGGCTAGTCTTTG
>RCUC01151905.1:0-51232 GCA_003697995.1 Taxidea taxus jeffersonii | reverse complement strand
TTTTTTTTTAAAGATTTTATTTATTTATTTGTTAGAGAGAGAGAGAGCACGAGCACAGGCAGAGAGAGTGGCAGGCAGAGGCAGAGGGAGAAGCAGGCTCCCTGCCAAGCAAGGAGCCCGATGTGGGACTTGATCCCAGGACGCTGGGATCATGACCTGAGCCGAAGGCAGCTGCTTAACCAACTGAGCCACCCAGGCGTCCCGAGTTAAAAATTCTTCAGATAAATTCCAAAAACTATCCTTCAATACTACTTATTCTGTTTAGTATTTGCCAGAACCATTCTCCATTCACATGTAGAGTTGGGATTGTCTCTTACCAGGATGCATGAAAAGTTCCTTTCAGTTTTATTAGTTCAGTAGCAAGTCTTTCATAGGCCTTATTTTTAAAGAATACAAATCCTTACTAACTCACAGAACATTTTCACAGCACGGGCCCTACAATTACCGAATTTAGAAAATAGGCCAATCTTTAGCCTCTACTGGAATTATCTCAAGCAAAATTGTGTTGCCCAGGGATGATCAGATGGCTCAGTCAGTAAAGCGTCTACCTTCAGCTTAGGTCACGATCTTAGGGCCCTCAGATTGAGTCCCACATTGGGCTCCCTGCTCAGCGGGGAGCCTGCTTCTCCCTCGGCCTGGTGCTCTCCTTGTCTGTGCTCTCTCTCTCTCAATCTCTCTGTTAAATAAATAAATTAAATCTTATAAAAGAAATTGTGTTGCCCAAACCTAGGTCTTAGTGTTGTCAAAAATCATAGCAGAGACTCAGTGATATCTGAATTAAAGGGGTCTCTGCAAGTTTTCCAAAATCCATGACTTGCGGGTTTAAGTGTGAGAAATCTCTAAGCAAAATATTAATTTTGGTCTTAGGCTTACTTATCCCTTAAACAGTTCTTGCAAAGTTTAGAAATTTGTAATGGTATCAGCCACAAGCACCGTATTCAAATGCCTTTTTTCCCCACACTGTCTATTCAAAAACCTCTTTGTTTCCATTCACCTCAAAACTAAGTTGAGAGTGCCTGTTCTGGCAGGTAGCACCCATGCTAAGCCGGCAGAAACAGGCATGTCCATCCTATTTCCCTGCGGCTGTTGCCACAGCACATTATTATGACATTGCTCCTGAGGAAAACTTTGTCTCTCAGATGTTATTAGAGACAGCCTGAGACCACATGGTGAAGAGTGACCTTGAGCATGTATTCATACAACATGATTCTAAGATGCACCCATAGGTTCTTCCTTGGTCCTAAATTAATTATTTAATTCAACAAATATTTAATAAACATCTGCAGGGTACCAAATACTTTTTGACACTGAGATTTTAACATAGACAGTGGGACCCACTCATGTGAAATGTATACAAAGTATAAAAATTAGGATTCAACAATGTATGACCCAAAAAGCTTTACTTTAGGGAAAGATCTAGGAAGGCTATGTTTTGGATAAATTTTTACAGTGGGAAGAGGATGATTTCACACAGTCTGAAAATAAAAGAGAGTGTATACCAGCTGTGGAACTTCTTAAGTATCCATTACCTATTTTCTCCCAGGGTGGATATTTGGATATGGCCCATGAAAATGAACCAGATATTTCTAAATCCATACACTTCATCTGTTCCATCTTTTGACATCACTATAAGGAGGGAACTCTATAATATAAAAAGCAAAAGTCATTCTCTTGGTGGCTTTTATGATTTATCTTGGGTTACTAGAAAGTAAGGCAATTCACTGTTCTGGTACTTCTCTTCATCATCAAATCTTGCCAGCCTGGTCAGAGAGAGTGAAGCAGAGGCTCAACACAAATGATAATATGGGGATAACTGTTCATTATGTTAGCTGAGGGTTCAAAATATCAAAGACAATTCTGCACTCAGGGAAAAATAGGATAAAAATAATAACAACATGAGAAATTAAATAAACACAATGTAAAGTTCTGGTTTTAGATTTAAAAACTCGGTTGTAGAAGTTTTAAGTAGGAACACTCGTTTTGATCAAAGTTCATGAGAGAAAGACCTGGAATTGTTGATTGGGTCCAACAGTAGAGTAATTCTAAAAATAAAAAAAAAATTAAAAAAAAAACAACCTATTTTAAAGCACATGTGAATGTGGAATACATTAAGAGAAATACTTTCTACCATATTCTTCACTAGTCAGATCGCATCTAAAATATGCGTTCATTTTACATTTTAAGAGGAACATGAAAAACAAAATGCTGAAAACCATGTTAAATGAGAAACAGTTTTGTGCTTTTTATGAGACTATGAGTAAACTCCTTGAGGACAGGACTATATTTCACATGTCTAAAGTGTCAGTGTCTGGCCTTCTTCCCAGAACATTGAAGTGTTCCGTAAATATTTGTTGCATAAATAATGAATGCAAAATTTAAGATATGGAAATTGTTTAATTTGAACTTATAAGAAAACCTTTAAATAATAAATATTTAAAGGAATTTTAAGGAGATTAAAAGTACCCTATTTAACTTTAATGATCCAAAAAGATCCCAAGAATATAAGTTTTTCTTCAGTATAATGAATTCTAACTATTATAAACCTTTGGGGAGTAAAATACTGCCTTGATAAAAAGTGATTCTTTTGCTAGATGTAAGTGAGGATGCTAGATGACCATTTGTCAAAAAATTCAGAGCACTTGGGAACATTGGACTAGGTAACCTCTAGGATTCCTTCCAACTCTGAGAATGAGTTATTTCAATGAGCCTGCGATGACCACTGACTTTTCTTACAATTTGATTTTTATGGTATAAAATACCATTCTGACTACATAAGAAAGGCAACTTATATCAATCGTGAGTAATTTGTGCTGCATCTAACTGCCCTTCACATTTAAAAATTCAAGTGATTGAAATTAGTTTTAAAAATATTTATATCCTATCTCCTTGCACAAAAGATTAAAAACAAATAACTGCATATTAGTCTATCATATTGATAAGTCCATGAACAAAGTAGGTGTCTTTCAATAGGCTTTAGAAAATCATAATTAACAGATGTCTTATTTCACAAAGAAACATTTTACAGAAAAACCGTTTTTAGAGTTTCTCAATATTGAACTGAAAATGGCTCCATTCACTAATAGCAAAATAATCACATTTTCCTTAAAGGAAAAAAATATTTTAATAATATTGATTAAGGGAAAATGCCACTGTTTGAGTCACTTATGTCTCCAGGAAGATTTAAGTACCTCTTCAAGAACTTTAAAATTATTGTCACAAACTACTTAAATGTCCGACATGAACCTCTTATACAGTAAATGTAAAAGCTAACTGGATTATGTTGCATTTAGAATTTCTTAACCTAGATGCCAGCATATTGTGGTTCAGAAATGAATCTTGAGCTTTGTATTGATTCCCAGAATCATGGAGAGAAAAAAATACTTCTTCAGTAAATTAATTCTTAAGAGGGGGGAAACGCTATTGAAGGATTGATCTGAGCTTTATTGTAACAAGAGCCTCCAGTCATAAATTACCGGCACACAGGCAGGAGTCGATGTGCCGTTTCTATTGTAATCAGCTGCTTTTGTATTTCCACTCGTCAAGGTTGACTTGATCATATTGTGCATGTCTTGGATGTCAGAGGCGTTCATTTGCTCTTCTTCTTGAAAGCAGGACAAGTATTTCTCTGACAACTTAGACCTCTAACTTGAGGAAGTGATGTATTCCACAATATGACTGTGAGGGTATTCTATGGGGGGATCATTTTTTTTTCTAGCACATGTTTCAAAATTTGAAGTTATCCAATTTCCCATTTTCACTCTTTGAGGAGTAATATGTATTAAATATCCATTCTGGGGATCTAGCTTTTAAATGACCTTTTCAGTACTCATCCTTTTGCTCATTTTGATTTGCTCGGATAAATTACAACCACCTGGCCTTTTGTATTAAAGAAGGTTACATACAAAATTGACCTTTGGATACTTATTGGGAGATCTAGGTTCATTGTATTTGAGATTAACTGCTGTTACTGTTTTCTTGGTTATGTCTTAAATAACTTTATGTGAGGATAGGAAAGCCCGTATTTTTTTTTTTTTTTTTGCCCATTTGTTTTGAGCTATTTCTAACACCATAGGGATAGACTCTGAACAATACAAAAAGAAAATATGTTTGAAAAAACAATAAATATGATTTCTTTAGATCATATGATGTCTGATGACTTATATGTGTTATTTCAGTTTCTCTTAACCTTGATAAAGCCAAAATTATCCTTTGACCCTTCTGCTCCTTGCTGCATTGCTTAATAAGACTCAGCCTCCATCTGTTTCTTGAGTACTTTAAGGTCAGACGTGCCTCCAGAACTTTCCAGTTGCTGTTCCCTCTGCCTGAAATGATCTTTTCTGGCTTCCCTTGTTCCATTCACCTAATATCCTACTTCTTCCCCTACATTTTCTTGGCCTTTGTGCAGTTAGGGTGGGGCATGTGACTATTTATGGGCCATAAGGTATGTCGCTTCTGGTTTGAGGCACTGGAAAGTCCATATAGGATCCATTAGCCTTTCTGCCTTTACACTCAAGGAATCCTTGGGTTGAGATGCAGAACCTCAAGACTGAAGCAGTCTGTATTACTGGTTTACCAGATGGGAAGTTACTTAGATATGTAGAAGATTTTGTGTGAGCAAGAAATAGACTTTTCTCTTTTAAACTACTGAGCTTTTGGGTATGCATGCATATCCTGAGTTTCAGGGTTTTAGGTTAAATGACATTTCTTAGCACACCTTCTGTAATCTTCCTACCTAAAGCTCTTTCTCCTTCTGCTACCCCTCTTTCTCCCAATCATTATATGTTTTCTGCAGTGGTTTTCTGATAATATTTTATTTAAGTATATGTTGAACAAACAAGAGTTCTATATGCCGTTAGTAATGATTTTTAAGGGTCTAGAGTAATCTTTAAAATTGGCAATCAGCATTTTATTTTTGACTTTTTGTTTTAATGTCAAGAAGTGCAAACAAACCAAAATAAAATACCGCCTTGCAAAGGTCCATTGTATTTCCTATTGATCGCTAGAAAGGATGGTCTCATATCAAGCAATAAGTGAGTTCTTAACTTTTCTACAGAAATCCATTCTGTATGAAATGATTTCTTTCATTCAGAAGTGAGGTCATCTTTGGCAAAGTCTAAATCAGCAATGCCATCTTTGTCACAAAGAAAGGACTAAGAGCCCAAATTTCAGAATTTCCTGAAGTAACCTTCAAAATTCTGCAATATTTAAAGTTTTTGCTCACTAAGAAATAGGTAAGTCTTTGTTACTTTTAAATCCAGGCTACGTAAGTATTTCATCCAACGTCAGAGTATTGCCTGTCTCCAGTCTCCTGGTAGATGGTCGAGAAGAATCCGGATGGTTTGTGTTTTTTTTAATATCATGTAAAAGCTTACTGAATTTAGAATCAAAAGAGTCACCTTTTATATATGTAGGAGCTGAGTAATTTAGTGAAGCAATGTGGTGAGTGGCTGATGGAGGACAGGCTAGTAGGACCGAGGAGGGGGCTGGCCCTGCCCCCTCCCCAGGCCCTTCTGCAGTTGGGAAAGGACGCAGCCTTGCAGCCACAGTGGAGAAGTGGACAGCAGTGATCCGCCACCCGGCGGGGGAGGTGGGGAGAAGCACGTAACCCATGCACCCCAGAGGCAAAAGTTCTTTTTCAATGAATGGATGATCACAGCCAAACTTATTCACTAAGTAGATGAAGATATGAATGAACTCTCTATCAAATGGTTCTAAGAATGGTCTTTTAAAAAGAAGGAAGGAGAAGGAGGGAAAAGAAAGAAAGGGGAATGGAGGGGAGAGGAAGGGAAGGGAAGAAAGAAAAAAATTCTGCTTAGAATTTTCATTTAAACTCTTTAAGATTCATCTTTTGGAATGCCAAATAAAAAAGAATTTCAGAATCTCCTTTTGTTCCTTAATGAAATTTCTTGATAAGGCAGGAGACTTTACCAAGAATTATTTTCTTATTGCTGATGCATGAAGAGATGACATACAGTCATACTTCTTTTTTCATTGGTGAATTAAATAAAATATTTTGCTAACTATAAGATAAAAAGAAATATATAAAGACATATCATCTGTATTATCACAGTGTTGCATGGAAAATCAACTATTTATTATTATTAAGATACAAATTATTTTCTTTTGAAAGAGTTCACAAGATGGAATTCTTCATTCATGCAGGCAATAGGCACACACAGTTGATGGAAATCAGGAATTGGCTATGCTGGGACATGTTAGTGTTTCACTTAGACTACAGAGAAATGTTGAAGCCACCAATTCTATCCTAATTTACTTCAAAATGTTAAAAAAAATGTTAGCAAAGATTAGCAGTTTCTGGAGTGAATATGATAATTTGATAGAAATATTATTTCACTTTTCTTTATTTTCTCCACACCAACACGAGCTTGATCTTTCCAAACAGAATGGTTCTCCCAAGGTCTATCCAATGATACAGAGCTTAACTGATTTGATGAACAACCTTGTGGGTGCTTTAAGATATAGCTTTTGTAGTAAGAATAAAATCCCAAACTTTGGCAAAGGTCTAAACCCTTTCAGATTAAACCATATAGACTTACAGTGATTGATACAGAGAGACAGTTGTCAGGTGCCCTTTCCATTTTCTTGGCTTCAAACTTCAACTGGGAAGAATTGTGCCATGTAAGAAGGACAGTTTTGGCTCCCATGCATGACCATGAATATATAAGGATAAGGAAGATCTGTCATACTTTCTTTTCTTTGACATTGCCTAAATTAGCCTAAATAAAGACAGTCCATACTTAACTGCCCTACTTGTAAAAGTGAGATATATTTTCTTTAACTCTTGTCAGTAGAGAGCTTTTAAGACCTTCTTATAGGCAAATGATGGTGGTACTATCAGGTCATACAGTTTGTGCCACTCTGCTCCTGATAGTATGGGCAATTTTTAGAGTTTCATGAGATTTATACTACATGCAAGCTATTTAAAATCAGTAAGGGGGCACCTGGGTGGCTCAGTCGGTTAAGCGCCTGACTCTTGATTTCAGTACAGGTCATTATCTCAGGGTTCTGAGATCAAACCCTGCATTGGGTTCTGTGCTGGGTGTGGAGGACTGCTTAAGATTCTCTCTCTCTGCCCCTTCCCCCCTCAAAAAACAAAACAAAATAAAGTAAGTATGTAAGGCTGACATGGCGATAAAATCATTCAGTCTAGAATATAGGTGATGTTGTACATCCTCATAAACATCAAACTTTAAGAACCACTAGCTTGTCATTAACAAGCTAGAGGAAGAAATAAAAGGAAACTTTGGAAATAGATGTTTGGGCTTTTGAACCCATTCTGCTTTTAAGATATATACCAAGTTCTTATCCAACAAATAGGGATGTATAGAGAATTCCAAAGTAGTCTTACTTGCTTTCATTATTTATTCTATTTTATTTTTAAGCATTGATATCTGTTGAGAAATTTATCTGTTGAAAGAATTTAAGAAAATAGTAGAGTTACATTCTGGTTATAGATGAGGGGCAATTAGCTTCTAAAGACAGTAGTAAGTTAAATTATTAAATCCATTGAAATTTCAAAGAAAAAAATTTTTTGAAGAGAAGTATCATCTATTAGTGCATTGATTTTTCTGGGTACTCACCTATTTATTGTTTAGAGGTCTGTGCTCTACAGGTTGAAGGATTTGTGGCCTAGAGGATCTCTTAAGTTCCTTTTCAGGTCTAAGAATGAAGACTATGCCTTAATGATACCAATTATGTGCACAGTGTTATTGAAATGACAACAAACACCTTCATTTGCTGGCATTATTTAATCCTTATCTTGGCCTTCTATGTATGAGTATTAGCTGTAATTTGAGTGTAAGTTATAACATATTTACTCTGAATTACCAACATATATAATTTTATGCATATTCACATATACACTTTCACACAGACATCAACATGCATATATAAATATATATATTTATAAGGCAATATAGCCTATTAGCATTATAGAGAAAGTATTGAACTTTGTATTTTGGAACACTTAGAAATATTTTCCATTGTTCTCTTCTTCCTCTGTCTGGTCCCAGGTTTAATGATAGCAAAGGTAGGTTTTATTTTTGTCACCTTATTGCTCAAACAACCCTCTGTACCTGAACAGTCTACCTGGAAAATCTGCTGTGGCTGTTTTACAACTGAGGACATTTTCCCTTAAAATAAGGAAGAAAAGCTGAGTAAACGTAAGGTTTAATGGGATCTTCTGAGTGATGAAATCCCTTCTGAATGGTCACTGAAGTTTATTTTACAAGTTAATACAAATTTATAAAAATACCAATTCAAAAATCACTGAAAAGTGAACACTTTCAGTGAATACCTATCAAGAAGCTCTTAGAAAATTTTTATTTTTAAGTAAACAACTATTTCAAGAGTAACATAGTCCCAATAGGTCAAAGATTGCAGAAGTCTAGAAAAAGGTAATTAAAGTAATCTGAACAAAGATGTTGTGCCAGGCCACTCCCATAAAATGCTAATACTAGTTTCAAACCAGAAGACTGGGAAGCAACAGATTCCCAGGATTCTGAATAAGAATTTGAGACTTGTGCCTTGCAGACTTAGTTGTATAAAATGCTAGAATATCATACTCTCCTAATTTAAGGATACAAAAACTTACTGCCACTTCTTTTTACTTCCTTGCACCATCCTAATACCAAAATAACAAAACTGATTGTTCACCTCTATTGCTTTATGTTAGCTGTATTTGTGTCAAACACAGCTATACCATACAACAGAAATACTCTTTTTCGTAAAATGTTGCTTAATCTCTAATTCAAACGCTTTGTTCATTTTGGTATGGAAGTTCAAGAGTAATTACTAAATCATCTTGATTGCTCCTTTCATGCCTTTCTAAAATCATGGGAATGTAATTGCTATTAAAAATACGAATGCATTATAATGACTTTATGGCAGTTTTTTTCCCCATAATTTTTGCAGTATTACAGTAAGCTAAATGAAAAGCAACATGAAACCTGCCATTGATTTGTTGGGTCCACAAAATTGCTCCATTCTAAAAAAAAAAAATAAATATCCATTTAGTTTGGAGGATAAAACCTCTAGAATATCAGGGACACAAACATTTTTTTTTTTTTGGACACATACTTTTAAAGGCTTAATCATAATTAAAATTAGTTTTATCATAACTTGCTTTCACTCACATTTGGATGATAAAGATTTTTATACTTTAAGTCACTCATCAATTGTTCATTCATCAAATATTGCTGGCTACCGACTAGCACTGTGAGTAATAAAAAACAAAAACAGATCTTTTCCTTAAGGAAGATTTCAGAAAAGTCTAAAGTTATTAGAAGATAGTACCATACTAATGTAGTAAGTAATTTATAGGTGAAATGATTACTTCAAACTTGGGGTGGAGTAGAAGCACCTTGGATGTCGGGGAGAAGGATGGGTAGAACCTAGACATAGAAGGAAGGAGACATGAAGACAACTGGGGACAGTTAGTTACTGTTCGTTGTGTGTGTTTTTAAGGATTATTATCCTAAAATCTGTTAGAAAGTTGTATGCCTTCTGTTGGAAAGGTGGTTAGTATGAACTTTGAAGAATGATACAGTATTTGAAGTAGTAGTATCGAGTGGAAAAATTATCATATATACATTTGATAGAATCAGTGATTATTCCCAGATGCCACATTTAAGCCAAGATTTTCATATTATTTTTAATTTCATGGTTTGTTTTATAAGACATTTTGAATAATAAAATAGTTATTATAGACAACAAACATGACACTAAGAACATCTCTTTAATTTTTAAATTTCTCCACCACAGTGTTTATGGCAACATGATCATAATCTATTGTATTATGGTCAATTTGTTCTTTTGGCTTTATCTTTATGCTGAATAATTGGCAATAGCAGATTAGTTATAAAACAGATCATCTGTTTTATGGCTTCTTATTGCTGTACAAAATATTAAACTTCATTTTGTATAAAAATCACAATCACAAAATTAATTTAATTTCAAAAGTTCCTAAGAAAATATTCTGTATTTCCTCCCAGTTTGTAGGTTGAGGTTTTATCATTCTTAGTCACAAATAGCAGAAAGCAGTTCCAAGTCTTCATTTTACCACAATCATGACATTTAACAACTGTCTCATAAATTCACAACATTTGTTACAAGGAGAGAGTAGTGGAGCAAAATGTGTCATTAGTGCTGAAGGAAATGGACCTCTGGTAATTAGTGTGCCATCCTCAAAGACAAAATAGCACTTGAAATTTAACATAATAATTGCACCAATGAACAGTTACCGAGTGCTCACAATGTGCCAGTCTCTGTGTTGAGCTGTCCAAGGGAATTACCTCTTCAGTGCCTTATCCCTTCTGATATTATTGTTATTCCCATTTTTATGGAGAGAAATAATAAGTATTAGAAAGGTCTGAGTAATTTGACTATGGTCCAAGAGTTTGTGGATGGAGAAGCTGGGATTCAAAACGAGTCCTCTGAGTGTAGGTGTAGGCACTGTTAACATCCCAACTATTCCAATGAGAAAAATTGAGGCTTAGAGAGCTCTAAATAATTTGGTTAAGCTCACACGGCTAATAAGTGAAAAAAAAAAGTGGTGCTCAGAAACAGGACCTTCTCACTCCAAAGTCTGGCTATATTGCCTGTCCGATAAACTTTGACAATATTGAAGTCACAAGCATGTCATTTACATCTTTTTTGTTCTGACACAGAGGGGACTAAATTCAGGAAGGAATGCATACAGATGTTACCTGGCAAGAGGGGGGGACAATTGGTAAGGATATGGCTCAACGCCAGAAATTAGTAGCAAAGAGAATCTCACTTTATTCCACTTCGTTATTTTAGGGCCATCATATCAAAGCAAAAGCGTTTCAGAAGAAAGTGACTTACCTTGTCTGAGTTTCAGTCAAAATATTTTCATTAGTTTTCTAAATCAGAAATTCAGTGTTCAGCCAGAGTCCTCGAACTGGTCCTCTACTAAGGGGCCCAGAGTTAATTCGTCTGGCTAATTCCCTATTTGTATCTTTTAAAGTACACTATCTTGTGCCCTAATTATTTTTATATTACCATGTCTCTTTTTATGTACTACAGTGTTATGGTCTTGGGCAAGACTACTGTTTTTCTTCTGATTTTGCAAACAGTACTGTAGGAAGCATTTGATTATTAAAAAGCAATGGAAATTCAAACCTCAGAGGACAGATTAGAATCTTTAAAAATACCTTTGTATTCTACAAATCTTTTTTTAAATGAACAAAAGTATTAGATAGTCATTGATTTTTCTTTATTATGAGTGTTGGGGTTGACAATAATACATTACAGTCCATAGAAATATATTCTTTGTCAAAGATAGTGAATTTGGAATATTTATAGACTTATAATTTGTGGTATTGAGTATTCATGAATTATATTTTGTAGACCTTTTAATTTTAGATCTAGGGAAAAGGTAAGATGAGGAAACAGAAGCTGTTCATTTTGTTAAAAATCTCTTAACTATAGGGAACAAACTGAGGGTTGCTGGAGGGGAGGTGGGTGGGGGGATGAGCTTAATCGGTGATGGGGAAGGAGGACTTGTGATGAACACTGGGTGTTATATCCAAGAGATGAATCACTAAATTCTACTCCTGAAACCAACGCTATACTGTATGTTAACCAATTTGAATTTAAATAAAAATGTGGAAGGAAAAAAAATCTCTCAATTATATGAGATGTCATTTGTAATCTGAGGAGAACTAGTATAAATGTAGAAAAAAATTTTTTGAGAGAGGGAGAGAGAAAAGGGGAGCGGCAGAGGGAGAGGGAGAGAAAGAGTCTTAAGCAGGCTCCACACCTAGCGTGGAGCCCAGTGCTGGGCTCAGTCTCACAGCCTTGAGATTATGACCTGAGGCAAAATCAGGAGTCAGACATTTAACCAACTGAATCACCTAGGCACCCCCAGATGAAGAAACTTTTTAATACACATGTTAGAAAATTGTGTTTAAACCCAAACTAGAATTTACAATTTTCTCATGGGAATTTGTACATTACTACAGGAAAGATAGTTTGTATGTTTATGTGTGTGTTTGTGTGTCTGTGTCTGTCTATGTGTGGATGTGTATGTATATTTTTATCTGAGACACAGAGCATTGTGTCTTCTACACTTGATATCCCTTCACATCTGAAGTAATGTTACATTTGCATTTGTATAAACAGAATGTTCAGATCTACTGGCCACTCCTAAGGCACAAACAAGATTCTATTTTCTTGCAGCTGTATTTTTAATAATGTAATTTTGAGGTTATATTAAATGAATAATCTGGTAATTTAGATCATTTACTTTTTCCTTTGAATATGTTTTTAGTGTGTCTTCATTGCTTTTACATATACAAATAATTTAGGAGCTTAAACTATTACTCAATAATAAGTGTATTATTTCTATCCCATCCATATTGGCCTGTGGATGTTCTCTTTTTAATAATGACAAAGCAAGGCCTTAAATTATATTTTAGATGCTCATTTCATGAACACTGTCACTGCTGTGTTACAAGTGTTAAAACAAAAATGTTAAATAATAAACTGCCATCAAGTGTTGGCTTTTGTTCCCTCATCAACTGAAAGCGAATTTTATGAATGATGCATCACTACACGACATACATTTACATTCAAATACCAATTGTTAAGGTTTTAAGTTAATGCCAGTGAATCTTTAAAAATCTCTGTGAATAATGAAGCTATTCATTGTCTTCAAGGATTTTGCCTTTTTCAATGATAGGATTTTCTTCTCACTTGAAAGAGTATTTAATTGCATCGCTCATCCACTTTTAATATTTAATAATAATTTTATTAGCTGTGTAGAATGAGAAGGGCAAGATTTGCAATATCTACTGCTGGTCATCAATTTTTTCTTATCATGACTTAATGAATATTATAATTACAAGGAAAGGCAGAAATATAAATTAGGTTGGTAGTTGGCTGGGACTTGCTAGTTTATTGCTTTTACCTTGGGCAAAGCCCAGAGTAGGCACAAGGAAAAAGAAACAAATATCTGGGGGTGCTTCAGAAGCCCTGGCACAAAATTTTTGTAACCTACACATCATTGCTCATTTTAAATAATGAACACAGACGGTTTGAATTGAGTTACAAACACTGTCAGTAACAATTCCTGCTGGTTCCACAGCAGTTGGCAGAATCTTGACGACTTCCAAAACTTAGTCTTGGCAGGTGTATGTTTCTTTAATCTCTATTAATGCCTTTTGAAACTTTTTATTATCTTTTCTTAAACACGTTTACTGGTATTTACCTTCAGCTGAGACAAAAGCTGCATTATTTTGAGTGGGAAGGCTTGGCATATCCATCAGAATAGCAGGGCCTCTTACTGAACTAGCCCTCCCATCTTAGGTTTCAGAATGCTTTTGAGTACATTCCATTAGGCCTGTAGGATAGAGGTCAGGGGAAAAGTTCTTTACAGTCGCCATGCGTTCAAAGCTTCTGTGGATTAATGACCCAAGCCATGGGGAAAAAACAATTTTCATGTTAGTGATCTAGGTATAGATATGTGTATCAGGTGATTCCTAAGTTTTGAGTACCATTTGTTCAAAATGGAAACCGATCTTGTTGAATTTCCTGTGTTTTTAAACCCATTTTAAACAAATCATTTTTAACCCCCTCCAGCAACTGCTTCGAGAACGACAGCAGATGGCCAGCCGTCCCTTTGCTTCTGTCGATGTTGCACTGGAAGTAGGAGCCGAACAAGCAGAGTTTCTGCGAGGGCCATTAGAGGTAGGAACTGTGGTCCCGAAAGGGGACCACTGTGATTTGCTTATTCATATTGCTTCTCTAACTTGCATCTGCTTGTACAGCCGAATACAGTCTGATTATGCAGAGCTGACAAGATTCAGCTACATTTGTGATGCCACTTCCAAGGCACATAGTTTTAATAGTATGACATGAACTGTAACAAAAGCCACTGGAGAGTCTATTAGTCTAGGCAAGAGGGACAGACTGCTCACTGGCAGCCTGGAGCTGACAGATAGGAGCTGAAGGAATTTAAGATACAGGTGTGATGGAAGAAACAAAGCACCTCTATTTAGTCCTTGGAGTGCCCAACACCTTTTAGTTCACAATTCACATTTATCTTTATTAATGAAGTTGACTACAACAGGTGGGTGGAAATGAGTTGCATTTTAATCACATAGTTGCATTTTTGAATGTTGAGAATTATAGAATATTGTGAATGTTTTCATTTGTGGTAATGGCTGTATTAGTATAATCTTTTTATTGCACATGCAGAAATAGAGTATGGTGAAGGAGAAATCATTATATGCAAGTAAATGTGGTACTGGATTCCTGAAATAAGGCCTGGAATGGTTTCTGAAAATAATAACACACAGAGAGGAAAAATCCACAGATTGTGATTAACGACTAATCAAAGCATTCTGAGGCATAGTAACTTAGTTATATGCTTATTATTTTTTATTTTTATTTCACGAATGGTAAGACATTTAAGTAGGAAGATTAAGAAACACTGTAGAGTTGAAAATTGTTTTCCCTTTTTAAAAAATGCCCTTTTATGACTAATTTCATGTTGCTATTTTCAAATCTTGCTTTTCGTCAAGGAAAGCAAGGAATATAAAAATAGACTCCTCCAAAAACCTAGGTACAAATAGAATTGATTCTGTCTATAGCATTTTAGTTATTTTGGAAAAAAAAATATTAAACAACTGAATCAGACCTTGTGGATGCTATCCAAAGAGCCAGTTTCTAGAGGACATTTCCCTGTGAAGTTTTGTGTACTTGATTTACTAATCTAGATCACAAATTGCCATGGAAGCTCAGATCATTAGGAAATTTGTATGTATATTTTCCATTACTTGGGGAGAAATTAGAAGACAGAAGATTAAAGGGAAGTTACAGGAAGTGCTCTGATTTCATGTTGGCCTTTTGCCTCACCTCACTTTAGTACAAAATCTTTAACAAATAGGAAACCTGCACTGTTTGAATTCAACTTCTTTTTCTCCTCATTCGTTAAACACATTGTCCAACACTGCAAAAACACAAGTCACAGGAGAGAAATGAATGTAACAATACCTACATAGTCCACAGAGGAAAGGGACTAATCAAAGAACTAGAAAACTCACAAACGTAAGGAACAAATGTAATTCATGTACGTATGTACCTCCACGGTGTAAGCTGCTGCTTACTAGTGCTCAAGAGTGTATTGTTAGGTGTATGTGTTCCTAATCTTTCCATTTCCTTGTTTTATTTCTTCCAAATTTTATTTCCTAATCATTGTCATTTTTTAACATTAAATTTTATTATATATAGTTTAAAGATTTCTGCCTGTACTTATGGTTCGTGTTTGCCTACTAGTCCTTTTCTTCCTTTACTTCCAACTTCTCTGTATCCTTTTATTTCCTACTTATCCCTTGTAGAGGTGACTATTCACTTTATCCTGCCATTCTGTACTTGCTCTCTTGATTAATTGCCTGAATCTATTTACATTGACAATAATTACTCTACTTCCAAGGATTATTTTAGCTGCACATTGTGTGTGCAGGTGTGTGTACATGTGTGTGTGTGTGCGTTGTTTGTGTTGTTGTTACTACCCTTCTTTTTTGTTCTTTTCCCCTATTGCTCTTGGATAAATTGATTTCCTTCTAATAAACAGTGTTATGTATTCTATTTCTCTGTTTCTGATGGTTACACATTACCTACCAAGATTCATAGTGATGGTTATTTTCCCTATCACTATCTAAGCTTATTAATACATATTTCACCCTGCCTGTTTCAAACAAAATTAATATTTTAATATGCTTTTAACTCCTTCTGTTTCTCCTACCCTATGTCAATACTGCTTGGAAATTTTAATCCAGATATTATGGCTGTACTTTTTAAATTTAAGTAACAATGAACTACCTTTACCCTTCTTTATTCTTTATATCTAGTTGCTTACTCAAATGCATTTCATTTATTTTTCACTATAATAAATCCTCCAAGATACCTTTCAAAGAGAAATTTTAAGTCTCTTTGAGACCTCAAGTGCCTATCAGTGTGTTTATTTTGTCCTCACATAGAATAACAATTTAATTAGATGTAAAATTCAGTTTCATGTTCTCTTCTTCAGAATTTCAAAAGTATTAATCACTCCCTTATCTCAAGTCTGATGTCAATTTGATTCTCTGTCCTTTGTAAAAGATCTCCATTTCCTTTTTGCAAGCTTTCAGAATTTTCTTGTTTCTCGGTGTTCTTAAATTTCTCTCATATATGTACCCATTATCTCATATTTGGCATTCTATACCCCCTTTAAATCTGCAGCCCTATAACTTTGTATAATTCTGGATAAACTTTGGTTACTCTTTCTTTTAGTATTTCTCTCTGTACTCTTTCTTGGAATTCCCATTAGACGCTCTTGATACTTCTTCTATCATCTGTATTTCTTTTTTTTTTTTTTTTAAGATTTTATTTATTTATTTGACAGACAGAGATCACAAGTAGACAAAGAGACAAGCAGAGAGAGAGGGGGAAGCAGGCTCCTTGCCGAGCAGAGAGCCTGATGTGGGGCTTGATCCCATGACCCCGAGATCGTGACCTAAACTGAAGGCAGAGGCTTAACCCACTGAGCCACCCAGGCACCCCTATCATCTGTATTTCTTAACTTGTCTCTCGTTATTTCTACTCTTTCGATTCTTCCTGATGCCTCTGGGAACATTCCTCAATCTGCCATTCCAGTATATTGATTTTTTCTTAGAGTGTTTCTTTCTGTTATTTAACCTATTCACTGACTTCATATCAACAATGATATATTTTGTTGTCAATAGCTGCAATTGTTTTCATAACTGCTCGTGGATGCCTCACATTTCTAATACCCTCCCTCATCTTTCTGAAGCCATTCATATTTAATTTAAATACTGTTATGGGCTTTCCCTTATATTTGACTTCCTTTGGTATAGATCATTCCATATTTCTATTTTCATGGTGCTTACACTCTTCAGAGGTCTCCTTTCTTTGTTCTATGCACACATATTTTATTTCAGCTACTAAGATCCACTTAGGAAGAAGGATAAAATTCTTGACTCTCAATTGTACTCTTTTAAGCAATTAGTGGTTGGGGGAGAGGAACCTGCCTATGGCGTATAATCTGGCTGCAGTCACCACTGCTCATTTGTCATGGATGTCCCTTTCACTGGCAAGACCTTAAAGTACTTCCTTCCCAAGCATTATTCCCATCAGATGGTAGTCTCTCTCTGCTGCAATTGGAGGGCCACAGTTGAGGTGGGGAGAAGTGAATGCTTGTGGGTTGTCCAGAGCCCCATGTGTGGGTCTGGGATTATACCCCAACTGAGCTCTAAAGCTACTCTATCATTAGTTTGCAGCCTTGCGCTGACACTGGGATGTTTCTGTGGCTTTCCTACTGCCCGCAGGTGGGGTAGGCATCACCTATCCAGGACTCTGGCCCTCTCCTAATGCAGGACACCATTTATTTCCTATAAGAGGCCTAACCATTTCCTATCTTTCCAACCGTTACTTCAAGTTTTTGTATGAATTGCTGAGTGTGTTCTGACAACCAGCAGCATTCTTATAACTTATATGTTATCACTATGTTTGAACTCAGGGGAGGGGACAGTAACTCATTTTGTTTTATCAGTTGTTGGCTACAGGACCATGTGTGTACTTTAAAGGGTAGCTCTATCCTCAACTTTTTGAACCTCCATGCTGTCTTCCAGAGTGGCTGCACCAGCTTGCATTCCCACCAACAGTGGAGGAGGATTCCCCTTTTTCTGCATCCTCTGCCAACATGTCATTTTAGCCATCCTGACTGGTGTGAGGTGGTATCTCACTATGGTTTTGATTTGTATTTCCCTGATGATGAGAGATGTGGAACACTTTTTCATGTGTGTTAGCCATTTGGATCTCTTCTTTACAGAAATGTCTGTTCATGTCTTCTGCCCATTTCTTGATTGGATTATTTGTTCTTTGGGTGTTGAGTTTGATAAGTTCTTTATAGATTTTTTGATGCTAGCCCTTTATTTGATATGTCATTTGCAAATATCTTCTCCCATTCTGTCAGTTGTCTTTTGGTTTTGTTGACTGTTTCCTTTGTGGTGCAAAAGCTTTTGATCTTGATGAAGTCCCAATAGTTCATTTTTGCTCTGGCTTCCCTTGTCTTGGGTTTGCAGTGTTTCTAGGAAGAGGTTGCTGCGGCTGAGGTCAAAGAGGTTGTGTTCTTCTCATGGATTTTGATGGATTCCTGTATCACATTGAAGTCTTTCATCCATTTTGAGTCTATTTTTCTGTGTGGTGTAAGGAAATGGTCCATTTTCATTCTTCTGCATGTGGCTGTACAGTTTTCCCAAAACTATTTGTTGAAGAGGCTGTCTTTTTTTCCATTGGACATTCTTTCCTGCTTGTCAAAGAGTAGTTGACCATAGAGTTGGAGGTCCATTTCTGGGCTCTCTATTCAGTTCCATTGATCTATGGGTCTGTTTTTGTGGCAGTACCATACTGCCTTGATGATGACAGCTTTGTAATAGAGTTTGAAGTCTGGGATTGTGATGCTGCCAACTTTGGTTTTCTTTTTTCAACATTCCTCTGGCTATTTGGGGTTGTTTCTGGTTCCATATACATTTTAGGATTATTTGTTCCATTTCTTTGGGGAAAAAATGGATGCTATTTTGATAGGGATTGCATTAAATGTGTAGACTGCTTTAGGTAGCATAGACACTTTTCATAATATTTGTTCTTCCAATCCATGAGCATGGAACGTTTTTCCATTTCTTTGTGTCTTCCTCCATTTCTCTCATGAGACCTTTATACTTTTCTGAGTACAGATTCTTTGTGTCTTTGGTTAGGTTTATTCCTAAGTATCTTATAGTTTTGGGTGCAATTGTAAATGGGATTGACTCCTTAATTTCTCTTTCTTCTGTCTTGTTGTTGGTGCATAGAAATGCAACTGATTTCTGTGCATTAATTTTATATCCTAACAATTTACTGTATGAGTTCTAGCAGTTTTGGAGTGGAGTCTTTTGGGTTTTCCACATAAAGTACATTATCATCTGCAAAGAGTGAGAGTTTGCCTCCTCCTTGCCGATTTGGATGCCTTTTATTTCTTTTGTTGTCTGATTGCCAAGGCTAGGACTTCTATTACTATGTTGAATAGCAGTGGTAATAGTGGCCATCCCTGCCGTGTTCCTGACCTTAGGGGAAAAGCTTTCAGTTTTTCTCCATTGAGAATGATATTTGCGGTGGGTTTTTCATAGATGGGTTTGATAATATTGAGGTATGTAGCCTCTATGCCTATGCTGTGAAGAGTTTTGATCAAAAAAGGATCATCTATGGAAAGAACCTAGATGTCTATCAACAGATGAATGGATAAGGAAGATGTGGAATATATATACAATGGAATACTATGCAGCCATCAAAAGAAAGAAATCTTACCATTTGTGATGATGTGGATGGAACTAGAGGGTATTATACTTAGTGAAATAAGTCAATTGGAGAAAGACAACTATCATATGATCTCCCTGATATGAGGAAGTGGAGAAGCAACGTGGGAGGGTTGATGGGTAGGAAAAGAATAAATGAAACAAGATGGGATCGGGAGGGAGCCAAACCAAAAGAGACTCTTAATGTCACAAACTGAGGGTGGCCGGGGTGAGGGGTATACAGAGAGGGTGGTGGGGTTATGGACATTGGGGAGGGTATGTGCTACGGTGAGTGCTATGAAGTGTGTAAACCTGGCGATTCACAGACCTGTACCCCTGGGGCTAAGAATATAATTATATGTTAGTTAAAAAAATTTTTAAAAAGGATGATGTACTTTGTCAAATGTTTTTTTCAGCATCTATTGAGAGGATCATATGGTTCTTGTCCTTTCTTTTATTAATGTATCACCTTGATTGATTTGTGGATGTTAAACCAACCTTACAACCCAGGAATAAATCCCACTTGGTCATGGTGAATAATCCTTTTAATGTACTGTTGGAACCTATTGGCTAGTATTTTGGTGAGAATTTTTGCATCCATGTTCTTCAGGGATCTTGGTCTGTAATTCTCCTTTTGATGGGGTCTTTGTCTGGTTTTGGGATCAAGGTAATGCTGGCCTCATAAGATGAGTTTGGAAGTTTTCCTTCCTTTTCTATTTTTTGGCACAGTTTCAGGAGAATAGGTATTAATTCTTCTTTAAATGTTGGTAGAATTCCCCTGGGAAGCCATGTGGTCCAGAGCTCTTCTTTGTTGGGAGATTTTTGATGACTGCTTCAATCTCCTTACTGGTTATGGGTCTGTTCAGATTTTTCTGTTTCTTCCTGGTTCAGTTTTGATAGTTTATAAGTCTTTAGGAATGCATCCATTTCTTGGATTGTCAAATTTGATGGTATATAGTTGCTCATAATATGTGCTTATAATTGTTTGTATTTCTCTGGAGTTGGTTGTGATCTCTCCTCCTTCATTCATGATTTTTATTTATTTGGTTTCTTTCTTTTTCTTTTTGATAAGTCTGTCCAGGTTTATATCAATCTTATTAATCCTTTCATAAAACCAGCTCCCAGTTTCATTGATCTGTTCTACTGTTCTTTTGGTTTCTATTTCATTGATTTCTGCTCTGATCTTTATGATTTCTCTTCTCCTGCTGGGTTTAGGCTTTCTTTTCTGTTCTTTCTCCAGCTCCTTTAGGAGGTAGGCGTAGGGTTAGGTTGTGTATTTGAGACCTTTCCTGTTTCTTGAGAAAGGCTTGTACTGCTATATACTTTCCTCGCGGGACCTCCTTTGCTGTATCCTACAGATTTTGAATCATTGTGTTTTCATTTTCATTTGTTTCCAAGAATTTTTTCAATTCTTCTTTAATTTCCTGGTTGACCCATTCATTCTTTAGTAGGATGCTGTTTACCCTCCATGTATTTGAGTTCTTTCCAACTTTCCTCTTGTCATTGAGTTCTAGTTTCAAAGCATTGTGGCCTGAAAATATGCAGGGAATGATCCCAGTCTTTTGGTACCAGTTGAGACCTGATTTATGACCCAGGATGTGATCTATTCTGGAGAATGTTCCACATGCACTAGAGAAGAATGTGTATTCTGTTGCTTTGGGATGGAATATTCTGAATATATCTGTGATGTCCATCTGGTCCAATGTATCACTTAAAGCCTTTATTTTACTTGTTGATCTTTTGTTTAGATGATCTGTCCATTTCAGTGAGGGGGGTTGTTAAAGTCCCCTACTATTATTGTATTATTGTTGATGTGTTTCCTTGATTTTGTTACTAATTGATTTATTTAACTGGCTGCTCCCATATTAGGGGCATAGATTTTTAAAATTGTTATCTCTTCTTGTTGGATAGACCCTTTAATTATGATATAGTATCCTTCCTCATCTCTTATTATCAAAAATCTTAAAATCTAATTTATCTGGTATAAGGATTGCCACCCCAGCTTCCTTTTGATGTCCATTATCATGGTAAATTGTTTTCCACCTCCTCACTTTAAATCTGGAGGTGTCTTTGTGTCTAAAATGAGTTTCTTGGGGTGCCTGGGTGGCTCAGCTTAAAGCCTCTGCATTCAGCTCAGGTCATGATCCCAAGGTCCTGGGATCAAGCCCCACATCAGGCTCTCTGCTCAGCAGGGAACTTGTTTCCCTTTCTCTCTCTCTGCCTGCCTCTCTGCCTACTTGTAATCTCTGTCTGTCAAATAAATAAATAAAATCTTTAAAAAATAATAATAAAATGAGTTTCTTGCTGACATCACATCAATGGGGCTTGTTTTGCTTTTTTTTTTTTTTTTCCTCATTCTGATACTCTCTGTCTTTTGATTGGGGTATTTAGCCCATTTACATTCAGGGTAACTACTGGAAGATATGAATTTAGTGCCATTGTATTGTCTGTAAGATGACTGTTTCTGTATATTGTCTCTGTTCCTTTCTGGTCTGTTACTTTTAGGCTGTCTCTTTATATAGAAGACCCCTTTCAATATTTCCTGCAGGGCTGCTTTGGTGTTGGCAAATTCTTTTAGTTTTTGTTTGTCCTAGAAGCTTTTTACCTCTCCTATTTTCAATGACAGCCTAGCTGGATATAGTATTCTTTTTTTCTTATTTAGTGCTCTGAATATATCATGCCAGTTCTTTCTGGCCTGCTAGGTCTCTGTGGATAGGTCTGCTGCCAGTCTAATATTTCTACCATTGTATGTTACAAACCTCTTGTCCTGAACTGCTATCAGGATTTTCTCTTTGTCACTGAGAATTGTAAGTTTTACTATTAGATGACAGGATGTGGACCTGTTTTTTTATTTTGAGGGTGGGTTCTCTGTGCTTCCTGGATTTTGATACTTGTTCTCTTTGCCAAATTGGGGAAATTCTCTGCTATAATTTGCTCCAATTTGCTTCTGCCCTCTCTTCTTCTGGGATCCCAATTATTCTAATATTATTTCATCTTATGGTAGCACTTATCTCTCTAATTCTCCCCTCGTGGTCCAGTAGTTGTTTGTCTTCTTTTGCTCAGCTTCTTTATTCTCTGTCATTTGGTCTTCTATATCACTAATTCTTTCTTCTGCCTCACTTTTCCTAGCAGTAAGAGCCTCCATATTTGATTGTACCTTATTAATAACTTTCTTAAATTTCAAATTGGTTAGATTTTAGCTTTTTTATTTCTCCAGAAAGGGATTTTATTTATCCAGAAAGGAATCCTCTAGTATCCTTCATGCTTTTTTTCAGCCCAGCTAGCACCTTGATAATTGTCGTTCTGAACTCTAGTTTTGACACATTACCAATGTCCATATTGATTAGGTCCCTAGCCATTGGTACTGCCTCTTGTTCCTTTTTCTTGAGGTGAGTTTTTCCACCTTGTCTTTTTATCTAGTTAAGAATAGATGAATGTGAGAACAAAATATTAAAAGGGTAGCAACAACTCCAGAAAAATATACACTAACCAAACCAGAAGAGACCCAAAACTTCCAGAATATGGTCACTTTTCTGTTCCTAGAATTGCTTCTCTTCTTCTCTTCCATCTCCTGTTGATTTTGTAGGTGTTCAGAATGGTTTGATAACTATCTAGCTGAACTCCTGGGACCTGATGGTATTTAAGTCTCCCACTCCTCTGCCATCTTACTCCTCTGCCATTCCATCTTGCTCCTCTCCCCCACCTGGAAAATGCTATTATGAATATTTATGTACAAGTATCATTTCTCGGCCATGTAATTAAGAATAGAAATGCTGGGTCATATGGTAATTTTTTATTATTTATTGAAAAAAATTCTTTTCCCATTGAATGATCATGGGACCTTTGTTGAAAATCAATTGACCATAGGTGTAGGGATTTATTGTTCTGGACACTCAGTACCATTCCATTGTTTGATAGGTCTATCATATGACAGTACCACATGTCTTGATTATTATAGCTTTGTAGTAAGTTTTGGAATTGTAAAATATGAGTCTTTCAACTTTGTTCTTTTTGAAGATTGTTTTGGTTCTTCAGGTCTCTGAATTTCCACATTAATTTTAGGATAAATTTGTCAATTGCTACAATAAAGCCCACTAGTATTTTGATAGGACTTGTGTTGAATCTGTAGATCAATTTGGGGAAATATGTAATATTTTAACATTTACTTTATTAAGGTGGTAATTTCATTAATTGAGTACCTTCATGGTCCATGCCTAAAATCCTAAATTCCATAATAGGTTTCTTCTCTCTTGGTAAATAATTATGATTTCTGATATTTGAAATTCCCGATAGCTACATATGTCTAACTATGTTAAATAAATCCACAACATAGATTTTTTAAAAAATGCAAGCTGAAAACATTGTTGTTTAGTAGATTGTTTTAGAGCTTAAATTGTTTCTTTATTTCTTCCTGTAAAACTAAACATCAGAAGTAAATCTGAGCAGCTGCTAGTATCTTCCTTTAGAAAATAATAGCAGTAGAAGTAAAATGTTTAAAATTTTATTGTCTTTTCTCCTTGGCTAAGCATTTTGTGATAATTACTATTAAGTGGAAGCTATCTATCTGAAATATATATACATACATATACATATATATGTGAAATTTGTTTTCCATTTTTACAGTACACTGGAAACAGGTCCAAATCTCTTTTTTTAAATAGACATAACAGTACAATGTGGTTTATTGATTTGCTTACACAGTGAATTCCAAAACTTAGGCTTTGAAATTGCATTAGGGATTTTATCTAAACTTAAAAATCAAAGTAATTTTAAAGTTTCTCTGGTGGGTTTTTCTTAAAATTCAGTGTTTAACTTCAATACAAAGCCATAGGTTAGCTGGCTATTACTGTTCTGTATATATTTTTTGAGTGTTCATAATGTAGTAAGTTAAGAAATGGATTAATTTTAAATTAAATTTGACTCATGTGCCACTGAGTTCCACATCTGTACAGTCAGGAGAAAATGTAAGGTGCAATATGGAATAATTACTTTTGATACATCTATGGGTAATTGTGTGCTACTATACACCAAATGGCCTATCCAATGAAGTAGATGTTTTCCTGAAAATTTTTAAATATATATTAATTATGTTTTTTAACAAATGAGGAGTGTTGAGTCTTTTTTTTTTAACCTTTTTTTTTTAAGATTTTATTTATTTATTTATTTGACAGACAGAGATCACAAGTAGGCAGAGAGGCAGGCAGAGAGAGAGGAGGAAGCAGGCTCCCCGCGGAGCAGAGAGCCCGACGTGGGGCTCGATCCCAGGACCCTGAGATCATGACCCGAGCTGAAGGCAGCGGCTTAATCCACTGAGCCACCCAGGCACCCCGAGGAGTGTTGAATCTTTATAGGACCTTTGTGTAAAGCCCTAGGTGTAAAAGCATTTGTGACTGACAAAACATATATCTAGTGTGAATAATCACACTCTAAATTATCTATTAGCAAATACAAATCATTAAATTTTATTATAGTGACAAATTAAAATACATTATTAAAATTTAATAAATGCACTTATAATGTAAATTTATATAGAAACTCAATGTATTAGTTGGTTTTAAACTTATCTTAAAAAGAGGATTATTTATACAGTAATAATGTGGCCTATAGTATATGTGTGTTGTTTTTTCTTCTAGCCAACGAAAACATGAAAATTTATGGTAATTGTTCTGCTGATTTTTATGGAATACTTCCTATGTTTCGGAGACTGTTCTAAGTACTTGAGAAACATCAGAGAATACAACAAAGAGCTCTATCCTCATGTTTATATTATAGCAGGGGAGAGGAAATTATTTAATATGTTAAGAGGTGGTAAGTGCAATGGAAAAGGAAAAATAAAGCAAGATAAGGGTTTTTAGAGTGCTTTGTGGAAGTGGAGGAGAGTGTGAAGTATTGAATAGGGTGGCAGTCAGGGTGACTTCATTTAGAAGGTGAGATTTGAGTAAGCCTTGAAAGAGGTGAAGGAGGTAAGCAGGCAGGAGATTCCCAGGGAAAAAAGTGTTCTAGGCTAAGGGAATAGCTAGAGAAGAAGCCCTAAGGTGGGGCATTCCTGTCAAGTTCATGGAACAACAAGCATGGGTAGGAGTAGGCAGATGATAATAGGGCCTCCATATACCTTTGTAAAGCCTTTGACATTCAATTCTGACTGATGAGAAGAGCCAATTATAGGATTTTATGAGAAGACAGACATAATTTGATGGTTTTTAAAAGGATCACTCTGCCTTTAGGGTTGAGAGTAGTTTGAAGAGAAATGTCTTCATATAGTTGTCTGAGAAACAAACACCATGAAGAAGAATTTGTTCATCTGGGATTGAAGAATATACTGGTAGCAATCTAGAGCCATAAAATTGGAAATGGAAGGCCACCAATATCACCAAAACTTAATCTCCTTGGGAATCACACATCAGACTATGGACACCTGATGCAATAGGGCCAGAATATTTATCCGCCAACTCCTTTCTGTTACTGGTTGAGGGCTACTTCCTAAGAAGTCAGAGAAAGCCCTCAGGGAAAAAAATACAGGCTCCGGCATTTGCAGTTAGCAAGAAAACTGACATGGTAACTGAGGGGTTGCCTCATGGTAACTGAGGGTGGAAATTAAGCAACACTCCCTGCTACTGGAAGAAAACAGAAGAAGAAAGACTTGTTAACAGGCTACTGTGAGAATCCAGGCCACAGATAATGGTGGCAAGACCAACTAAAGTGATGGAAAGTGATCACATTCTGGACAACATTTTTAAGGTTCCTATGAGTATAAGATTTTCATTTTGAGAGTTTTTCCAGTGACATTATGTTTGTAAAGTCTAAATAGAAAGATAAGAAAATGATTTTCAGTTCCTCTTCAAGATGGAAACATAGAAAGATCCTGAACTTACCTCCTCCCACAGACACACTGAATCTACAGTTATATATGGAACAACTTCCTTTAAAAAAAAAACAACACCCTAAAAACTGGTGGAGCAACCCCTTCACATTAAGTAAATGAGAGGGATACTGCATTGAAGCAGGTAGGAAAAGGTGCGGCATTATCTTGCCATAAACCTCACCCAGCACAGCAACTCACACTCAGGAAGAAACTCACAACCCAGAGCTTCTCCCTAAGGAGTAAAGAGTTTGTACTACACATCAGCATTCCAACTTTTAAGACCGTTACCTGGGAGATGAGCCCTGAAAACATCTGACTTTGAAGACCAGTGTGACTGTGCCAAGGGGCAGACTTCTGGTTTGCATACTTAAAAGGGGCCACAGAGGTGTTCTTAGGTAGTGTTGGCTGGTGGACACAATATTGTGCTCTCCCTTCTCTTTGCTCCAGCTTGCTGGTATCTTCTGGGATAGAGTTTATACCCTTGTCTGATGCCCTGATTTTTGCAGCTGCTGCCAAAGAACACCTCTTCATTGCTGGCTCTTGTAACTAGCAGGGCTTATGCTCAGGTCTCACAGGACTATAACCAAAGGAGGAAGACTTCTTGACTAGCTAGAACTGCCAGCGCACAGAAAGAGGCAACAAACTCAGGAGCTCGATCTTTCTATTAAAGAGGCCTATTAGTCTTAGTTAATCATAGCTGCAGCCTGTGGGCCAAGCTTCTCATTAAATAAACTTCTAAAGGCTGACTGTAAATCATACATGTGATAAGGGGTTAATATTATATATATTAATTATACAATATAATTAATATTATAATACTATATATATGTATATGGAACTCATACAACTCAACAACAACAAAAAACAATCAGATTAAAAAATGGGCAGAGGTGGGGCATCTGGGTAGCTCAGTTGGTTAAGGGACTGCCTTCAGCTCAGGTCATCATCCCAGAGTCCCAGGATCGAGTCCCACTTCAGGCTACCAGCTCTGCAAGGAGTCTTCTTCTCCTTCTGACCTTCTTCCCTCTCATACTTTCTGTCTCTCTCTCTCTCAAATAAATAAGTAAGTAAATAAATAGATAAATACAATCTTTTAAAAAATGGGCAGAGGATCTGAATAGACATTTTTAGAGGTGACACACAGTTGACCAATAGGTATATGAAAGTGGTGCATAAACAATGAATTATGGATCACTCAAAATATTTAAATTAAATTAAAAAAAATAAAAGATGCTCAGTTATCAAAAGGGCAAGAAATAATAAGTGTTGGCAAGGGTATGGAGAAACAGGAACTCATGCACTGTTGGTAGGAATGTAAATTGGTGTAGCCACTGTGGAAAACTGCATGGAATTTCCTTTAAAAAATTAAACCTAGAACTATAATATGATCTAATAATTCTACCTCTGGGTATTTATCTAAAGAAAATGAAAACACTAATTTGAAAAGATATCTGCACTCCTGTATTTATTGCAGAAATAGCCAAGATATGGAAACATCATAAGTGTCCATGGATAGATGAAGAAAGAAGATGTGACATATATACTGATATATGTGTGTATATTTATACATATATAGACATACATATACATATATGCACCCTAAATATATATATATATATATATAACCCATACATATATATATAACCCATACATACATATATACTCCATATTTATAAACTTTCAGCTGTAAAAAATGAAATCTTGCCATTTACAACACTCTGGATAGATCTTGAGGACATGGTGAATGAAATAAGTCAAACGGAGAAAGACAAATACCATATGATCTCACTTGCATGTGGAATCTAAACAGAGAAAAGAAAAAAGGAAAAGTGAGTTTAAAGACACAGAGAAAAGATTGATGATTGCCAGAGCAAGGGTGGGGGGCTGTGCAAAACGAATCAAAGGTACAAACTTCTAGTTATAAAATAAATAATCATGGGGATATAATGTACAGCATGGTGATTGTGGTTAATAATACTGCATTGTATGTTTGGAAGTTGCTAAGAAAAAAATCTTTGCAGTTCTCATCACAAGAAAAAATTCTCTATGTATGGTGACAGATGTTAACTAGACTTATTGTGATGATCACTTTGCAATATATACAAATATCAAATCATGTTGGCTCATTATGTTGTACACTTGAAACTAATAGTACTGTTTGTCAATTATACCTCAAAAATTTCAGAAAAAGAAAATTATTTTCTCTTTTTAAATGGCACTATAATAGTTCTAGAGCTTCTGATGCTGTTGTATTTATTCATTCAGATACATAATAGGTGCATTCTGTCTCATTGTAATTTCTCAAACAACCAAATATGTGCTTTTCTTTAGTAACTGATAGAAACCTTAAGAAATGGAGGCAGAAACACCTATTGCCCCTTAAGTGACTGACCCGGTTTGTTGGGTCTGGGGTCACAATCAGAGCCTACAATTGGATCACAAACAAGTGAATGTATAGCCCTTTAGCTGAAATGATGATGATGTTAAAAAGGTACATTCCCAGGCACCTGGGTGGCTCAGTTGGTTAAACAGCTGCCTGCGGCTCAGGTCATGATCCTGGAGTCCTGGAATCGAGTCCCGCATCGGGCTCCCTGCTTGACAGGCAGTCTGCTTCTCCCTCTGACCCTCCCCCTTCTCATGCTCTCTTTCTCTCTCTCTCTCGTTCTTTCTCTCTCTTAAACAAAATCTTTAAAAAAAAAAAAGATACATTCACTACTCATGGTGGGTTTTTTTGTTTTTTGTTTTGTTTTGTTTTGGGGGTTTTCTTGCTGGGAGTATAAACTTTTGTGAGTCCTTAAATTTCATTGATGGTTTTTGCTGGGATATTATTCATTGTTTCTATTTTTATTTCTAATAATTATTTAGCAAATTATTTTTACCATTACTCTTAACACTGAAAAAAACACTGGCCAACAATAAAGGATTTGTTAATTTATTTTATGTTACACAATAGTATATACATTGTGATCTAATTTTGATAAACATGGAAAAGGTAAATATTTAATTAATAGTTCTGTCTAGATGGGTGGTGTACATGGGCTATTCTTCTTGTATAGTTGTACTGTCCTTTCTATGATGCCATGAACTGCTTTTTTTTTAAACAAAGAATTAATAAAAGTATAAAATGTGAGCTATTTTTTCCCAAGTTTTAGACTCAGATATTTTAGACTCCACATATATTTGGGTTTGAAATTTTGCCAGTTATTTAAAATGAATATCTCTGGTTATCATTCTATTTTAGGGGGAAAAAACCTTATTTATATTATACATATTCTGGGCTGCTCTGTTACCTCTTAACCCACTGTAATTAATTTGTTTACATTTCAATTTTTGATAATGGAAAGGACAATTGAGATATATTGTATAAGCATTTGCACTTAGTTGTGCATCAAGCATGCATTAAGAGAGAGCTTTCCAGACAGTAGAAATGAGGATTCACATGCCAAGGTAAGGAGCCTGAACTTGATCTTCCTAGGTCATGAGAACAACTGAAATATTTATACTGAGTTTAAGGTCATGTTTTTCAACATTCATTTACGTACACTATCTCAACCTCATTTGAGCTTTACATTAATCTTAGAAAAAAGGCACAGAAATTTCTTTGTCTTTTACCACTGAGCAAACTGAGGCTCTGTGAACTTAAGACCTTTGTTCAAGCTCATAAATTCATTCACCCGTAGAGCAAGGACTGGGGTCTGAATCTCAAATTGGCTCAGAAGTTTCTCTTACACCATATTTTTTTAAAAGATTTTATTTATTTATTTGACAGAGAGAGATCACAAGTAGGCAGAGAGAGAGAGGAGGAAGCAGGCTCCCTGCTGAGCAGAGAGCCCAATTTAGGGCTCGATCCCAGGACCCTGAGATCATGACCTCAGCCGAAGGCAGAGGCTTTAACCCGCTGAGCCACCCAGGTGCCCCTCTTACACCATTTTTTTAAAAGATTTTTATTTATTTATTTGACAGACAGAGATCACTAGTAGGCAGAGAGGCAGGCAGAGAGAGAGAGAGGAGGAAGCAGGCTCCCTGCTGAGCAGAGAGCCCAGTGCGGGGCTCGATCCCAGGAACCTGGGATCATGACCTGAGCTGAAAGCAGAGGCTTTAACCCACTGAGCCATCCAGGCACCCCTCTCTTACACCATTCTTTAAACACACTGATTTTAGTTTAAATTGAGAATACATCTTAGGCACCAGTGTCTCGGTAGAATATTTTCTTGTAAAGTGTCTGTGAACATGGAATTACTTGAAGTATTATGTAGTATTCTTTGATTCCAGGTGCTCAAATAGACATGAATTGTTGAGACCATTCAGCCTAATACTTACACTGTGTAGAAATCCCTCATCCAAGTTGACAGGCACATTGTCCAGGCCAGACAAAATGAGCGTGCTGACTTCCCTGCAGGAGTGGTGTGAGCTGCTGGGCACAGCCGTGGCCCCCAGCACTTCCTTCCTGTCTGCCGTCTTCATGGACCACAGTTTCCTGCGGTTTGCTTCAGTGGCTTATTTACTCTTCCCTGGATTTCTAATTTTTCAGAATTTTTCAGAGTGTTACAGCCATCTTGTGATATGTGAATTTTAATTATTTTATTAACACTTACCATTAATTTTTAATTATGTAAGTTATAAATCCTTACTGTAGAAAAATAGTGCAGAAATAATCAAAGTTAAAATTAAAACCTTCCACAATCCCACCACCCATAAATAGTCACTGCCAGAACTTTTATTTCCTTCCAGTAACATTTTCCTTTTGTACATACATTTTTAAAAAATTGAAAGCATATTCTATATTTGATTTTACATTGTTTTTCTCACTTAGTGTTAATAAGAACATTTTCTTTTACTTCTAAGTTTGATTTTAAAATGTCACGTTAATTATTTTGTAGTGTAACATAATTTATTTCCTTATTTTATTTTCACTTAGCTTGATTCTAATTTCATACTATTGTAAATAAGAATATAATTAATTTTGTACATAACTTCTGATCTTAATCTATAAAAGAGAAACTGTTAGATAAAAAATTATAACCTTTGGTGGACCTTGAGATATATTGCTTATTTACTTTCCCAAATGCTACTACTCATACTACCTTTAGTAAAACATGAGAATTCCAGTTTTCCAGGATCCTTGTAAAAAATGATTTTTTAAAAAGCTTATTTATTTATTTGAAAGGTGGAGAGGGAACAGAGAGAAAGGAAGAGAGAGAGACTTAGGCAGACTATGTACTGAGCATGGGGCCAACATGAGACTCAGTCTCACCACCCTGAGATAATGACCTAAGCCAAAACCAGGAGTCCAACACTTAACTGATTGAGCCACCCAGGTGCCCCTCAAAAATGATTTTAAAAGCATTGTAAAAACAGTCTTGTTAATTTTATACGTGGAATGTTGTCAATTTTTAATCAGATTTTTCATTACTTGTGAAACTGAAAATTTTCATATTGTCCTTGACCATTGTGTTTCTCCTCATTCATTTCAATGGCCAGTATTCCCTTGTTTTCCTTTATTTTAATAGCATTTATTATTGGTAATCTGGCTATGCAAGATATTCTATATCAATTAGAGAAAATCTGAAAATGTTAGAATAACTTTTGTTTTTTTCTTCATTTTTGTTTTGAAACATTGTTTGCTTATTTATAAATCAAATATATAAAATGTATATTTTCTGTTATAAACACTTTCCTCCTTGATATGGCTATTAAATTTTTATATTTTTTCTTTTTTTTCTATTAATCAGACTGTCTTAGTAATATTTTCAGATATCACCCTTGTTTTCTGTTTATTCTGAATTTTCTATTATTTCTCCCTCTTTGCTGGCCACCTTCTGAATTGATGATTTTTTTTTTAAATCAGTATTTCTCAACTTTTTTCTCAAATTTCCTGTTTTTTTCTTTAACTAATTTGTATGTTATACACTCTTGCTCTTTAGTAATTACTCTTAAACTTTTTTTTTAAATCTTTTTATTTTTTTTTTTTTAAGATTTTTTATTTATTATTTATTTGACAGAGATCACAAGTAGACAGAGAGGCAGGCAGAGAGAGAGGAAGGGAAGCAGGCTCCCTGCCATGCAGAGAGCCCAATGTGGGGCTCAATCCCAGGACCCCGGGATCACAACCTGAGCCGAAGGCAGAGGCTTTAACCCACTGAGCCACCCAGGCGCCCCTACTCTTAAACTTTTAATAGTCATAGTTTAAGTCTGAAATTAGTGAACATTTCTATTTCTTTGCAAACAGAATTTTTAACAATTCAAAACAATTGAAATCTTATAGGACTTAGTTCTCTTTTTTATAGCTGAGTTGTGTCACTAGTTGAATTAAACATTATTATTGCTGCTGTTGCTTTACATGATCAATATGTGTTTGTCTTTTTTTAAGATTTTATTTATTTATTTGAGAGAGAGACAGAAAGAGCACACATGGGGGGAGGGGCAAAGAGAGAGGGAGAAGCAGACTCCCTGCTGAGCAGAGAGCCAATGTTGGGCTTGATCCCAGGACCCTAGGATCATGACCTGAGCCAAAAGCAGATGCTTAACCCACTGAGCCACTTAACCCAGGGACCCCAATCGATATGTGTTTAAATTTACTTACATATTTACTATTTCTTTGCTCACTGTTTTTCTTTGCATTCAGAGCTTTCTTCTGGAATGTTTCCTTTGTCCCAGGACTTATCCTAAGAAATTCCCTTACCATGTAGTCTTTTGATGATAAACTCGTTTAGCTTGTTACTTACAACTCCCCTTTTCAGTTTTAGCAGTGACGTGGAGCATCCCTTCATTTGCTTGCAATCCAAGAAATATTTAAAAATATCCTTCATTAAGCATCTACTTATTTTCCAATGGGAGGGACATACTTGCACATTTTGTTTGTTTAAAAATTGTTCTCACATTTGCCTTCCAGTGTCACACCTGAGAAATCTTCTAACAGAATAATTGCTGTTTCTTTGCAGCTAATCTGGCTTTTCTTTCCAATGGCTTCTCTCTCTAGTATTCTGCAGTTTTCCTGTGAGTTTTCCAAGCGTGAATTTATTTGAATTTATGTTGCTTGTCCTATTTTGTGCTTCTATGGCTAAGGATAAAAATTAGCACTTGTTACCTCTTTTCTCACACCCTATTTTCTCTGTTTTCCTTCTGAAATTCTGACTATATGCATAATGAACCTTCTCATCCTATCTTCAAAATCTCTTAACCTCTTAGGTGTATTTTTCATCAGCTTCTCTCTCTGTGTTTCTTCTGACTTATTTCCTCAGAGCCTTATTCCAATTCACTAATTTTTTTGTTGAATCATGTATAATCTGGTTTTTACCCTATTCACTGAATAACTTTCAAAACTTTTTTTTTCATTTTTAGAAGTTCTATTTTGTTCTTTTTCAAAGATGCTTAGCAGTTTTTAAAAATCTTTTCCCTTGATGGTTTTTATTACTTCATGTCATTCCAAACATAACCATTTTTATTTCATATTTGATCATTCCAAAATCCGAAATCCTTGGAAATCTAAATCTATTGCTTATTTCTGTTGGCTCTCATTTGTTGTGGCGTATTTCCTTGTGTATTTGGTGAGCTCTGTGAGCTACTATTTATTTGATCTTAGTCTGTTGTTTTCTACTGGCCTAAATGAAGAATGCTCTCCTCCAAAGAGGATTTTTCTGCCAGAAACCAAGGGCCTGCCATATTTCTTAACCACTTCTTCGAGGGTCCCTGACATAGGGTAAGAATCTCAAGCTCAGCTTTCTTATCTTTTGGTTTATTGGCTTTTGTCCTCTGGGCTCTTCTGCTTTATTGTTTTTGTGCTGTTTTCTACTCCCCTCTCCAGTTTTGGCTGGTGGCCTTGGAGAATCCCTCACTGCCTACAATGTTAGCAGTGCATTAAAAAGCATTAAGAATTTGGTGTTTTAAACTGGGAGGACCCTACTGACAATTGTGGTTTGTCTTCCAAAGAAGCTCTGTTTTTCTGGGGAGAGGGTCTTTTGGACTGCTGTTTCTCTCCCTGGCATTGGCTTGCTAGTTTCATCAATGCCATTTCTAAAATCTAGTTCTGACAACCTCTGATGGGGAAAGGTCTCACTACTTCTACTTGTTTGTGGGCTGGTCATATAGAAGCAGTCAAGCCTCCAATTCCCTGTTGACCTTCTTGTGCTTCCTAAGGCTCAGGAAGAGGGAGGACTCCCAATACCAACTTTGATTTTCTTAACCTCCTGGGGGCCAAACAGTCCAAGGATGTTCTTTTAGGGATTATATTGACTTTCCTCTTGGTGTTTATAGATCTTTCCAGACCAAACCTCTGTAAAATCCTTACCTTGATGCTAGTTTCTATGAATTTGTCCAGTCCAAAGAGGGCAACTTTAGGCCAGGTTCCCTCAGCCAGAACTTACACAGGACATAAGCCCTATTTGCACATAGCTAGCCATGGGCACAAGGAGAGATTTGCCTTAAAGATGGAGATGATTTTCAGTTGATAGTAGAGTGAAGGAAACTGTTAAGATCACATCATTTCATATTCTCCATAATAAATGCTTTAGAGGATAAAGAATTTCTTATTTTAAGAAAAATATTTAGAATGAATAGGAGATTTTTATAGGCCCACTTTTGGTTCTTGAAGTATGGAAGGATCTGGATTCCTAGTTGCATTTTCAAGTTTTCTTTATCTTTATTTCAAAGTTATAAAGGACCTTTCATCACCAAAACCACTCAGCAGACAATCTTTTTTAAAAAATTTTAGGAATATAAGATTTGGAATTATAACAGCATATCATAAATTTTGTGAATGAATGGAGCATGAATTGAGAATTAAAGGTGATTCTTCAAAATTAACATGATATGAATAGAACCTAGCAACATGGTATGAATATATACTTACATTATTGGAATCCCCGTGGTCCTAAATTAATGTAATCAGACATCATAATACATTTAAGGATGAGAAAATCCATTTCTTTCCAGTTTTTGGTAAATAGCTTATTAATGTCGCAGGTAAACTACATATAAGTAAAATTCTGCTAGCATATTTCATACAGAATTCAGTGAGTTCAAAGCTAAATGTATACATTTATATTTCTTGTATACTTTCAAAATAAAGTTTTTTTTTAAAGTTTTCATCAACATGTTAAAAACTATGATTGTCTTACCTCAATCTTTTAAAATGAATATAAACTATGATGAAGAAGAATATAAAGATAAAAATGAACGACAGAAAGATAAACCCATTTTCACCTCTCAGTGGCTGATACGATAAACAGAAAAATTGGCAAATGCAAAGTCTTATAATGCTGAGCACCCATATTCATATGCGCTCTCATTCAGCAGAACATTACATCATTTAAGGGTATGGTCATATCACAGTTGAAGCAATGCTAGCAATTACTATAAATTACTTATATAGCAATCTTACAAGTAAGAAGTGGCTATGTAAAGTAAGGTTTAATATAATTTATTGGAAAGTTATAAGTGCAGTTTAGCAATTCCTGGGGGCAGTGTTCCAGCTCTGAGTAAAAAAAAAAAAAAAAAAAAATTCCAATCCCATCCCATCCTTCACCTACTCTCAGATAAAACAGGTAATATATGGGATCCATCACAAAAAAAAAAGAAAAACCAACCAAAAAACTGTGCTCATCAGATTGGGCAGATCACACATGATGCAACCAAGAACATTCCACAATCTGTGAAACACAGTAGGGTGTTCCACAATCTGTGAAACACAGTAGGGTGTTTCTGAGCACTTTCAAACACTTTAATATTCATTTTTATATGTATGTTAAACAATATTTGATACATTAAGATAAAACTAATATTAATATCTTAATACTGGTTTCTCGTAATAACAACAAAAAACTTACTATAGTATAGTAGTATTTTTGTTTCCTCATTCTAACTTTTTAGATTGCTTTGAAGCACTTTTTGTGTGTCTGGTAGTCTGCAATAGTTATTTTCTGATTACTGTTTAAATATTTTATTAGGATGTAGATCTCCATGACAGTTGCTATTATGTTAAATTTATGTTTCTGTTTAATACATTTTTTTGCTTACATTTCATGTGAAATCAGTTACTAACTTAACCTTTATTTCTTCTTCCTTTCTACTGATAGATAATCTGATGAGGTTTATATCCTCAAGGGAATAACTGACTGTAAGAATTCTATGAAATGCTGTTAAATCATATGGAAATCTTATAAAGTGAAATCTTAGATATTAGAAGTGTAGTGCTAGATGCTAGATATTTTATATGTAGACTCAAAGAAGCTAACAATGTTATACTTTGGCTAAGTAAATATTTTCATATTTTGCTTTCTTAGAAAGTAAAACAGCAACTAGATAAAAATTTAGGGTATTAAATCTGAAAATTTACCTGCTATCTTAATATACATTTTCCTTTTACACAGGGTCATGGTTCTATGCTATTCATTAAAAAAAAGCCTTTGTTCATATTTATACCTTATAATTTCGCTCGTGTTTATTGTTAGCCCCTTTTAATTTTTGGTTCATGAAGAAACACTCAGTGTTAACCACTCATAGCATATAAAAATAGGGCAGACTAAATGTCATATAGGTAAAGTGTATGTGCAATTTTTCATGAAGAAAAAGTCATTGTTCTTAATGCATTTTTCATCTCCAAAACATCTTAGGAAACAAAAGCAAAATTAACCTAATTTCATTTTTCCATATTTCATAATGGAAAATCTATCTTAAAAACAAAATGTCTATGCTATGAAAACTTGGTTCAACAAATGTTTACCAGATTTACTATGTGCAAAGCAGTCGAGAAGATGGATATGGAAAGGCATTGTTTCTTTCTTCCAAAAACTTACAAACTGTGAGGAAAGATAAGCCATGTAAAAATACCTCTAATAAAAAATATAGTGTGATTAATGCTAAAAGAAAAACATACACAAAGAGGAGGGGAAAAAGAATTAAAAAACTCAGGATAATGATGAACGTTTCATGAGAGATTATAACAGGAGATGTCGCTGTTTAAAAGTAGATAAAATGTCAAGGCAAAGCTAGGAGTAGGGTTGAGATGGGAAGAGTAAAGAGACATGCCAAGCTGAAGAAGCAATATGAGCAAAAGGCAGAGACAGAAAAGAGTGGTGTGTATGTGAAACAGTAAGAAGGCAGGATTGGCGAGCTAAGGGAGGAATTGTGGAAATTAAACTAGAAGATATAGATTATATTATGAAAGTTGATTTTAATGAGATGATAAAGATCACATAAAAGACTTTTTAAGCAGAAGAAGTTTATGATTGATTTTAGACAAATGATACTAGCAGCATTTTGTAGCATCCATTGTTTTGAAGAACAATTGGGAAGGACAGGCAAGTTAAGTCCTGAACTAGTGACTGTCAAAAAGAAAAGAAGTAAATATCTTGAAACTGCGAAGAAGCAGAATTTATAGAACTCAATAATGGATTGAGTATGGAGATGTGACTGGGGCAAAGAGGAGGGTCAGAAGGCTAGGAATTCTTTACACATACCTGAAGTCATGGGAGTGAGAAGGGAAAGGAGAATCAAAGACAGAATGTAGGATAATTGCTATAATTAAAATGTTGGAGGCACACTGAATGAAAGAAAGTGTCAAATGACAGGCTGAGAAATAAGCAAATTGAGACGTTTAGGACCATTAGAATTAAGAAAAATAAGGTAGCTAAAAAGGATGAAGTGGCAAAAGATGCTCTGTATTTCATAAGCAATCAAGGAAGTGGGGAAGTGAGGAGGGGAGGTGGAAACTGGTAATTAGGCAGTCATCAGTGACTATTGAGGAAGTCAACTGAATGGCAGAAAACAGACCAGAAAAAAGGCTGTGTCAAAGATGAGAAGGTGGATGCAACAAGGCTAGACTAGACTACGATTTTGAAACCAATAATATCAAAAAGAAGGAGAGAATTGAGATGGTAATTTCAGAAATTCGTAGATCAAAGAGAAAGTTCCTCTGGGAGAAGAAATATTTGAAGGGGAAAAATGTACATTAGAATAGATAAGAGATGAAAATAAAGAGAGGATCAAGGAAACAAGTAAGAGATTTAATTTTGGGAAGACAAGAAAGGATAAGAAAATGGTGATTAAAGATTAAAGAGAATTTGAGCAGTTTCACCTGATAAAAGTTTACCTTTGATGATGATCTTTCATGTGTGTGGCAACATTAGAAGGAAGGTCACCTGCAGAGAGAAAGCTATAGGTATAAGTTTGAGGCTTAAGAATTATAAAAGAGACATAGAACATTTATGGGAGAGACTTGATAACAAACAGATTAGGACAGAAAACTGAGAATTATCAAGATTTCTCCTTCTACTCTATTCTTCATTTTCTATCATTGAACAATGTCAGTTGTACAGCCAAAATATGTTTTTTTTAATTTAATTTTATTTTTTCAGTGTTCCAAGATTCATTGTTTATACACTACACCCAGGGCTCCTTGCAATACGTGCCCTCCTTAGTACCCACCACCAGGCTCACCGAACCCCCTACCCACCTCCACTCCAAAACCCTCAGTTTGTTTTTCAGAGTCCACCATCTCTCATGGTTCATCTCCCCCTCCAGTTTCCTCCAATTCACTTTTCCTTTCCTTCTCCTAATGTCCTCTGTATTATTCCTTATGCTCCACAAGTAAGTGAAACCATATGATAATTGACTCTCTCTGCTTGACTTCACTCAGCATAATCTCCTCCAGTCCCGTCCATGTTGATACAAAAGTTGGGTATTCATCCTTTCTGATGGAGGCATAATACTCTATAGTATATATGGACCATATCTTCTTTATCCATTTGTCTGTTGAAGGGTATCTTGGCTCTTTCCACAGTTTGGTGATTAAGGCCACAAAATACCTTTTAAATCCATTACTTCATCATATATTGCTGTAATTTCAAGGCTTCAAGACCTTTTTCATGATGTGTTATGTTACTCTCTTTACTGGTCTTCCTGCCTTTCTCCACCTCCTTCTTCTAGGCTTTTTCCCACATTGACACCAAAGTGATCTTTCTAGGGTACAAATCTGCTCATATCACCCTGCCCAAAATTCTCCAAGGGCTCCTCATCTTTTACATTGTAAAAATGCAAATTTGTCTGCATAATGTTCCATAACCTACAGCAGTCTAGTCCCTTCCTTCCTATCTGGTCATTTCTTGCTATCTCACCCTAAAAACCAGACCACCCAACATCCCTTGCCTCTATTCTTGTTTCTGTCATTCCCTTGTCCTGGAAGAACTTGCATATTTGGTAGAATTTGACTAATTCTTCTAGTATGAAGAAGAAGAAAAGGAAAGAAGGAGAAGGAAGAGGAGAAAGGAAGAGGAGGAGAAGAAAAGTATGAATTAAGGAAGAATCCAATGAAATACATTGTCTTAAGGTGTCAAAAAGGATTGCTGAGCAGCAGAAAAAAACCCAAAGGAACTTAGCATAAAGTAAGGATAATGACTTTGTCTTGCAATGACCTTAAAGCTAGAATCAGAAGTGAGGAAAGCAGAAAGTGGGGTTCACTCAGGGTTAGAAATTAGCAAAGTGAATAAATATAGAGAATCAAGTTTATGAGAGATTTTGGGATTTTAGTATGAGAACCCCTTTTAAATGTGCTGAAGGTAGGAGTGAAAAGGTTGATGGTGAAAGCAAAAGTCTGTGTCTGGCAAACCAAAAGAGACTCAATGTCATAAAACAAACTAAGGGGGGAGGGGTGTTGGGAGAGGGTGGTGGGGTTACATTATATGTTTAAATAAAAATTAAAAAAAAATTTTTTTTAAAAGTCTGTGTCTGGGAATATGGATAGCACAAGGGATAGAGAATTGAGGTTAATTAGTTAATTAACTCATTATTTTCTTGCTAATCTAAACTTTACTGTGTATCGCCAATGTGTCAAGCTTGGAGAATACAGAAATGAATAGAGGGGCATAGTCCCTATTCCTTTTTTTTTTTTAAGATTTTTTTGTTTATTTATTTCAGAGAGAGAGTGAGAGAGAGCTTGAGAGGAGGAAGGTCAGAGGGAGAAGCAGACTCCCCGTGGAGCTGGAAGCCCGATGCGGGACTCGATTCCAGGACTCTGGGATCATGACCTGAGCCCAAGGCAGTTGCTTAACCAACTGAGCCACACAGGCGCCCCCATAGTCCCTATTCCTGTGAATAACAGTTTGATTAGGAGTGGGGGGGGAATTCATTATTTAAGATCTTAAAGAGATTTGAGATATAAAGTAGTTGGGACAGCCTGATTTTGCCTTAGTTAGTTATATTCTCAATTAAGTAGTCTGTGTTCTGGTTACTCAGTTTTGCAACTTCCTTCTTTTACTTTAATGCACAGAAACACACAAGCAATATCCACACTTAGGGAAAAAAAATCAAATACTTCGTTTAGAAAAGATGGTGATTCTGAGTAAACAGGCAACATTTTTTTTCATAACCACAATGGAAAATCTTGTCCCACCAGTATTTTGTACACATACACATATTGTGTACATGCATATTTTTGTCCTGGGGGAAAAGTAAATGTAAATTATTCTGTACTCTATGTGAATAAATACTGAGTTTTAGCAAATCTACATACTTATAAAATGTGTTTTTTAGAGCAGCTTTAGACTCACAGCATAATTAAGAGTCTAACAAAGTCTAAACAAAGATTTCCCATATACCTACCTACTACCTCCATATATGCTCTATATAAGTTTTTTGCTTATAGCTTCATGTTATATTATACACTTTTTCAAAATTATTATATTTTTCAGGTGTGTAATATATATGTGGCCCTTGAATCTCTCTGAAGTGATATGTTATGACCTCTGTATATATGCTTTTGGGAATTATTAGAAAGTACACTTATAAAATAGAATAATTTTACCTTATATAAACTAAATTTCAAGCAGTTCCATGTAACTTTTAATGAACTACTTTTAATAAAGCACATTAAAATTTGATGGCCTCATTCAGCAAAATAAATAAATAATTTAACATTCTGAAAATGTACAATGCACAATATGAGGCACTGCAGACAACAGAAAAATATTTGTGCTCCTGTCAGTGCTCTAGACTATCGTAGAATGTACTGTGGAAGATGACATTACCTCACTCTTTCATTATTTAATTATCCCTTCCTGCTGCTGCTGTTCCTCTTCCTCCTTCAGGCTGGTTCTGTTACCCCACAATTTCCTGCTTCATACTAACTGATACATGTATGACGGCAAAGCTGAGGCACCATAAGATTCCAGAATACTTTTGACTTATCAAAGAAAGCTTACTTTTGGTATAATTATTTATAAAGCTATTTTATTACAGTTACACATTTATATGTGATCACTCTCTCCACCATAATATTTGGTTAAATATCTCCAGTCTCCCACTGTATTGAATGAAGTATGTGTGTGTACATAAATGCACATGCACAGCTTTCATAAAATACTGAGAGAAAATGTGATTGACATATCGTTTCGTTATTTTCCTATGTATTCTTGAATTGTCAAGACAACACAGTTGTCATAACACCCTTTGTTACTTTTTTTTTTTTTAAGAAGCTGAGAGAGGTGGGAAGGGCACAAGGAGAGGGACAGAGAGAATCCCAGGCATGCTCCACACCCAGTGCAGAGCTGGATGCAGGGCTCCATTGCACAACACTGAGATCATGACCTCAGCCAAACCAAGAGTCCAGCACCCAATCAACTGAGCCACTCAGGCTCCCCTGTTAATACTTTTTTAAAGAATGTTAGTTTCTTCCTCTGATTAAAAAATCAAAAATTCTAATTATGGAAAATTTAGAAAATACAGGAAGGTATATTATAAAAATAAAAAGCCTCATCCATACTCTATCAGCTCTAACGAATGGATATAGTCTACATCTAAACTCTGTCTAGATGTAGAATGTGTCCATCATGGCAGAAAGTTCCCTCATGCCCTTCCCTAGTCAGTCCCATCCATCTACCCCAAAGCCCTGGCAACCACTCATTTGATTTATGTTATTGTGGTTTTGTTTTTTCCAGAAAGTCATATAAATGGAAACCTGTACAGTGTAGCCTCTGATATCTGGCTTCTTTCACTTGACATGATGCTTTCCAGATCTATCTATGGAAATACATTTTTTTTTCCTTGGGTAAATATATACCAGTAAGGTTGTTGGGTCATATGGTAAAGGAATGCTTACATTTAATAATTTTCCAAAGTTGCAGTACCATTTGTATTCCTGTCTGCAACATATGAACATTCCCATTGTTCTGCATCCTCATCAGCACCAGGTACTTTGATTTTTTTTTTTTTTTTGTATTTTAATTTGTCATTCCAGTAGATGTGTGGTGATATATCATTGTTGTGTTTGGTTTTGAGAGACCTAAATTTCTTTCAATATAGATGGGGCCTACCTACCCATTTATAGGTGTGCATACCTTCAAAGGTTTACTTTTCCATAGACATATGCATAGACATCAACCAAGGGATATTCTGAAATAAAAGGCAAGGAGCAGGGAATATCTAATACGTGCCTATAAAACAAGAATTCAGAAAGTAACTTTGAGAAAAATATCTTCATAAAGTAGTTCTATTTTTCTAGCTTCCTTGAGACCCTCTTCAGTGAAATAATTCTGTTAACTACAAAATAAAATATTAATATCAAAGATTAATTTTTAACCTTTATAATAAAAAATTAAGCACACATAGAAATAGAAAAATGAATCATATCGTCTAGACTTAGCAAGTGGTGACTCATGGCCAATCTTTTTTCATCTCTATCCCCACTTCCCCCTAACCCCACCAGTGATTATTTTGAAGCCAAATCCCAGACATCAAAGATTAAATTTTAATTGAATCTCTGAGTTCTTGATTTATCATATTAGCATTGAAAATAACTATTTTAAAATGTTTTAATTTTAAAAATCAATTTCTGGTATTTATCTCTAAGGTTTTACTAGTTTTCTGGTTTGACCTATTTATATGTAAAGTATTTGCTAGGTATATTATTCCAGGCATTTACCCAATAGGTAATGGGAATTCATCACAACTGAATAGAAATAAAAACTCATTAAGTGAGATTGTTTTGTTTTATTGGCTATCCTATGTATAGTGTCTTTAGTAGCGTTGTATAGACATCAAATTAAAACAACTACAGATTTTGCTTATTGAAGGTGCTACTTAAGTTAGCAATAGAGGTCATTTGATCTATTTTCTATTTAGTATATTTTATTTTTAAAATTACACATTGAGTATAATCCTAGGATACTTTCTTAATTCTTATTACAGTACTGATGTAATTTTTCTCACTGGGCAGCTCAACTGAAGTATATAACCAGTTTTAATTAAGAATAAAAAAGGAAAAAAAAAAAACTTCACATCATTAGGAATTCTGATTTTTGCTGCTCTAACAAAAAAGACCATGAGCCATATGAGATTAGTCAGATGGGAAGAATGATAAGCAACCATGCTAGGGACCACCTATGACTAACTACATTAATTGGGGAAGTAACCTTGACATTTTTCAGTCCAAGTATGAGTATCTATAGTTTATCATATTCCAGACAGTATCCATTACCAAAGATGTAGGGCCAAATTAACTTTAATGTTGTTCTCTTCACAAGACATTCCATAGTTAGCAATAACATTAAGATAATGCTGTTAAAATAAGAATTTCAATTATAAGGCAGATGAGACTGTGAAAAACATGTCAGCCTTAATGAGCAGTAGGAGTTGGTATTCACTTTGATAAGGAATGTAGTTATCATAGAAAGGAAAGAAATACAGCATACAGCCTTTTCTTATTGTATCAAGTCATCCTCTATTAATAACAGCTTTGGGTTCATATTCATTTTTATTTATTTTCCCAGACTGGTACTAGGATGATGATCCTGTGACTCTTTCAGTTGTAGCTAGAATACCTTCAATTTCTGTAGTGCTTCATCCTTCCAAGTAGTTGAAAGCCTTTTCTCTTCTTTGGTCTTAGCACATCTTTGTTAAGAATGAAAGAGAACTAAGGTGATGGTCTCTTCTTGCAGGTGGGAAAACTGGATCAGTAACTCAGTGCTAACATTGGAAACAGATTCAAATTACTTGAAAGGTCACCCAGTGCTAAGCAGGGTCCTGGTTTTAACCAAGACATGTCATGAGTATGACTCAAGTACAGTATCATTGTGTTATATTACATATACCCTTGTTTTTTGGAGGGTACTTTCTTTTTTAAATTTTATTTTATATTTTCAGTGTTCCAAGATTCATTTTTTATAAAGCACACCCAGTGTTCCATGCAATATGCACCCTCCTTGATATCTACCACTAGGCTCACCCATCCTCCTCCCTTCCAAAAACCTCAGTTTGTTTCTCAGAGCCAACCGTCTCTCATGGTTCATCTCCCCCCCCCCCCCCCCGATTTCCTCCAGTTCACTTTTCCTTTCCTTCTCCTAATGTTCTCCATGTTATTCCTTGTGCTCCACAAGTAAGTGAAACCATATGATAATTGACTCTCTCTGCTTGACTTATTTCACTCAGCATAATCTCCTCTGGTCCTGGCTACATTGATACAAAAGTTGGGTATTCATCCTTTCTGATGGAGGCATAATATTCTATTGTATATTTGGACCATATCTTTATCCTTTCGTCTGTTGAAGGGCATCTTGGCTCTTTCCACAGTTTGACGATTGTGGCCATTGCTGCTGTGAACATTAGAGTACAGGTGGCCCTTCCTTTCACTACATCTGTATCTTTGGGGTAAATACCCAGTAGTGCAATTGCAGGGTCATAGGGTAGCTCTATTTTTAATTTTTTGAGGACTCTCCACACTGTTTTCCAAAGTGACTGCACCAACTTGGATTCCCACCAACAGTGTAAGAGGGTTTCCCTTTCTCCACATCCTCTCCAACATTTTTTATTCCTTGCCTTGTTCATTTTTGCCATTCTGACTGGTGTAAGGTGGTATCTCAATCTCAATGTGGTTTTGATTTGAATTTCCCTGATGGCTAATGATGATGAACATTTTTTCATTTGTCTGGTAGCCATTTGTATGTCTTCATTGAATAAGTGTCTGTTCATGTCTTCTGCACATTTTTTGATGTGATTATCTGTTTTTTTGGGTGTTGTGTTTGAGGAGTTCTTTATAGATCGTGGATATCAGTCCTTTGTCTGTATTGTTATTTGCGAATATCTTCTTCCATTCCATGGGTTGCCTCTTTGTTTTGTTGACTGTTTCGTTTGCTGTGCAGAAGCTTTTTATCTTGATGAAGTCCCAGAATTTCATTTTCGCTTGTGTTTCCCTTGCCTTTGGAGATGTGTCTTAAAAGAAGTTGCTGTGACCAATGTCAAAGAGGTTACTGCCTATGTTCTCCTCTAGGATTTTGATAGATTCCTGCCTCAAGTTGAGGTCTTTTATCCATTTCAACTTTATCTTTGTGTATTGGTATACCCCTGTTTTTGACATTACAGTGGTAGAGAGAGATGTAACTAGTGCATGTCTCTGGTGGGAATAGTAAGATCAGAAGAGAAAAAGTCTGCCATAATAGCTATTTATTTTATCTGTTTACTGATAGCTAGCCCCTAAGCGTGGAACTACTCCTACACTGACCGTCTTACGAGCTTTGTTGGCCAAACCCACGAGTCATGTGCAGTATAGTGTAATCATGGTTCTCCTGGTGTGGTTTAATGCAGAATCCCAAGCCTAGGGCAGCTGCATGGAAGCACAGTTACCTATCCTGAAGCTTTAAGGCTGTTTTATACAATTAAGGGAAGCTAAGAGGGCATCCTGCTCATCTCATTTATAATCCATTTGTTTAGTGTTAGTCATCAGCTGTACCATTTTTGCCTCTGTGTTGTAAATTGTTAGGAACTGTAGTTTCTTCTTGTTCACTTTAAATTTTCATATTTCATGTACAAATGCAGATTTTTCTTTGCATAAAGAATAAACCTATATGATAATTTTGGCTATTTTTAGCGGTCTGGAATTCTTTTCTGCTTCTGAAAAAGCCTAAAGACTATTTCAGTTTTAATTTACCCTATATATCACTATTTACCACTTATATAATTAATATAAACATTTTTCTCAATTTCCTTATAAATATATTTCTCATGGAGCATTTTCATCCATATTGCTCTAGAGCATGACCAATTTTCATAGTCTTTACTACAATATGCTGTAAAACACTCATAATGTTTGTGCTGTCTCCTCTCATATTTACTTAATCTATCATCACAGGGAGCATGGCTGATGCCTTTAAGTGAATCAATCGATTATACAACATTATGTTTAGCTTCCACAAGCAGAAATTTCATTTTCTCCCTTAGGAACCTTAATTCTAGAAATGAGCATTCCATCCAGATTCAGAATGTTCATTTATTAAATGCAAATTTATTTTAGCTTACACAATACATATTTAAATGACAGACTTATAGAGGAACAATAAAATGTATAAAGTGATTTATTAGCATCTATGATGATTTTAAATATAATAAAAAATGAAACTGATTTGAATTACAAATATTGCAGAAAATCTTTCAAGATGAATCACAGAGCTCAAATGCAAAGTTGATGTTCTTAAATTAATCAGTTAGTTAATATGTTGTCTAACAAACTAAAATATAATACCGTATTAGTGGAGCAAATTTGCCAAAGAGATCTTATGCTTTTTAAATATAAGAACATAGTGAATTTCAGCCATATTCTTGCAATCATTTCATATCTGACTTTTATATATCTATTTTATTTTCTTTCCTCCTTTATCACTAGAAACAATGACCCAACGATTCCAAAATAAGGAAAACTCACTATTTTTATTATTGTTGATTTCTTTTTGTCTGTAAATTGTACTTAGAAACACCGCATTATCATTTACTAGGTTTCTTTTGTGTATTGTCTTGCAGTAGTATCTGAACATAGTTTCATATATAAATTTTTTAAATTAGTAAAAATTAGTCTCATACTCTTAGTAAAAATGTGAAGTATAAAAACAGTAAAAGACATATAAACAGTAGCCATGTTGAACAAAAAAATGTTTTTTAAATCTAATATTACCTTCAAACTTGTAATTAATACTATCACTCTCAGAATATGTTTAAAACTGATATTTTAGGGGTGCCTGGGTGGCTCAGTCGTTAAGCACCTGCCTTCGGCTCAGGTAATGATCCCAGGGTCCTGGGATTGAGCCCCATGTCAGGCTCCCTGCTCAGCGGGAAGCCTGATTCTCCCTCTCCAACTCCCCCTGCTTGTATTCCCTCTCTCACTGTGTCTCTCTCTGTCAAATAAATAAAATCTTTAAAAAAGAAAACTGATATTTTAAAAATGTTGCTTCAGCACTCATCCACCAAAAGGAAGGAGAATATCTGGTTCATCAAATTATTAATCAGATTTAGACCTTAATAACATGTAAGTCTCTTGAATGAATGTTATTTCAGAATTGAAAGAGAAATAAAGAGGAATGAATTCAAGACCAATAATACAGTCATTTTACCTCTAACATTAAGAGCATTAAGTTTGAAGTCAGAAAACTTAATTTCAGTTTTAGTTCTACTTTTTACTTATGTGTATGTGACCTTCAGAAGGTAATTTAAACATTTCTGAACTTCGAGTTCCTCATTTATAATATAAAACAGAGGTTAGACACCTTCTCTGCCTATCATTTAGAGTTCTTTGAATCAGATAAGGTTTGCAGCATTTAGATGGCAAACTCAACATTGCTATCTAAACACACAGTATTCTAGCAGACTTACTGTCTAACATTTTCATCTATACATTTTTAATAATGATTTATTGATTATCCTCAGTGTGCAAGGAACACTGCCAGACATTAGGGAAATAAAAGTTGGTAATATAATACCCAATAACCTGAAATTCAGTGGGGAAAACATATAAATACATAATAAAATTAAATTTTGTATAAATAAAATAAAACATGTATAAATAAAAAATGTATAAATAAAATAAAATAAAACATATAAATACATAATAAAATTGACTTTAATTGACTTGTTGTTGGTTGAGTGTTTTCCAGGTATAAATAATTATTTTATTGGCAAGAGGTATCATAAATGTTTGAAAGAAAGATCAAAAAGGAAATAGAATTAAAAATCTAGACATAGATCAAATTGTGTATGGAAATTTAGCATATAAAAAGTGGCATATCAATCAGTGGAGAGAAAAATGGGCTTCTCAGCAAATGGCATATGTGACTAGAAAAACAAAAGCAAAAACAAAAACAAAGGTGAATTACTCTATAAACTCAGAGTGGCCAAAAGTTTCCTAACTATGATTCAAAATCTAGAAGCAATAAGGGAAAAGATTAATAAAGTTTACTTTATAAAAATTACTAAAAATTTTCCATGACCCCCAAATTTAAAAAGTTAAATGAAAAATATGAAAATATTTACAGTTCATATCATGGACAAAGAGTTGATAGAATATGAAGAGCTTTTAAAATTAAAGGGAAACAAAAACTCAACAATTCTATAAAAAAAGGATAAGAGTTATTAAATAGTTCACAGGAAAAGAAATGCAAAGGGCATTGGAAATGGGACTGTATGTTCAAATTTACTCTTAATAAAAAGTGTAATTTAAATTAACTAAAAATTAAAATAAAATGTCGATTGCCATTGCTTGTCAACGAGATTATAAAATATCTGAAAGCTTGGCAGCATACTTGAGGTGGGTGGGTATAACAGTGACTCCCAAAGATGTCTATATCCTAATCCCCAGAACTTCACATGGCAAAATGGAATTTGTATCTATGACTGAGTTGAGGATTATGAGATGTGAAGATGATTCTGGATTATCCAGGTAAGCTTAATGTAATTACAAAGATCCTTACTTTATTAGTGAAAGAGGAGGCAGAAGAGTCAGTCAGAAGAGACATGATGAGGGAAAGAGAGGTCAGAGATGTGACTGCTAGCTTTGAAGACAGAAGGGGGCCACCAGCTGAAGACTTTGGGCAGCCTCTAAAAGATGGAAAAAAAACAAGGAAACAGATTCTCCCTGGGAGCCTCTGAAAGGAAGAGTCTTGCTGACATCTTGATTTTAGCCCAGTGAGACCTATTTTTTGACTTCTGATTTCTAGAACAATAAGATGACAAATTTGTATCATTTTAATCTATTAAATTTGTGGTAACTAGTTACCATATCAATAGTTAACAAATACCATTCTCCAAGAGGAAAGTTGTGAGCAAACCAGAATTTTCATATCTTGATGGGAATGAAAATTGTACAGTGAATTTGGAGGAAACTTTTGCTATATTTACATTTATACGTACCTTAGATCCTGCAAACCTTTCTCTGCCAATGTCAAAAATATGAAAAGATACACAGAAGGCTATTGTGGCCCATTTGTAATAAGAGTTTGGTAACAGCCCAAATATCCATCAATAGTTGACTGATTGAATTAAATGTGATACAATATTGTACTATTTGGTTATTAAAAATAGTATTTCTGTATTTTGCTGTGAAATGATCTCAAACATTATTGTTAAGTGAAAGTGGCAAGGTGAAAGAAAGTATATTTAGTATCTGAGTATTTAGCTAATAAGGGGGATAATATAAATATAAATAAATACACATATTTTCTTTTAAAAATTAAAGGGTGTGTGTGTGTGTTTGGTGATGATTGATAGGGCATGAAAGAAACAAGGATAAATGGTATATCCAAGAGTACTTTATTTTGTAGATCTGGCCCTAGAACCAAGCAAATGCCTTAAAATTATAAAGCAGAATTAAATAAATTCTCCAGAATTTATTTTTAAAAAAGCAGAAATAAACTAAATTAAATCCACCTCCCTACCAACCCCTCCCCATTAATCTAAATAGAGATTGAGTCAGTGGCAGAACCAGAGAGAACCTGTTTCAAGTAATTTTTTTAATACACAGTATTTGACTATATCCTTAGTGGGGTATATCCTCCTGATGAAAAAGAACAGAGGAATCAATTTGGGGCACCTGGCTGGCTCAGTCAGAAGAGCATGTGACTCTTGGTCTCAGGGTATGAATTTGAGCTGCCTGTTGGATATAGAGATTACTAAATAAATAAAACTTTAAAAAAATCAATTTTTATTAATTGTATTTTCAGGTAGAATATATAATATTATATTTAAATGTATACTGTAGCATAAAAGTAATTATCAATATCTTTAGGTATCAAGATTTTCAATGGAAAAGAAAAGAGATACAAAAACTCAAAGAAATTAAGTAAAATAACTTAATTTGAATGGTAATTAATCACCATGAATTTATGGTATATTTTTTCTCTTTAAAAAAATTCTCAGTAGGGAGGGCACATTGATATTTTACACAGATCCCCCTGTTTTTAAGATGTGTTGCCCAGCTTTTGAGATGCTGTTGGCTATTTTCAGCTGTCAGCCCATTCAGGAATTACCATGACAGAAGAGAGGTGCCTTCCCCAAGATCATGACCATTCCCAGGGCAACCAGTGTGTAGGAACTGATCCTTGAATGAGTATAAAGGCCTGGCCCTCTGGCCCAGCTAGGTTACTGAAAGATCATTCTAGCTCCAGATCTCCACATGGGTGTGTATCACAGTTTAACCCTTTTTCTCTGTCCAGTAAGAGTTCTTTTCTTTCCTTGCCACTTTTTTTTTTTTCTTTAGTTCATAAGAACTCCATCTCCCAGGGAGTCTGCTTCTTTGGGAATAAATCTATGACACTGAGCTATGTTACCTAAAATTTCTTAGGACAGTGACCTATCTAGTAGCAATAAATACCTCTCACATTTAGAATGAGATCTCTAAATACCACGCCCCAGCAGGCATTCTTAGAGAAATATCTGATTAAGCTCTGGGACAGGGGAAAGACAAGGAAGCCATCAAAGGCTTTTGTGCACATGTTAGAAGAAATAAGGGGCCAATTTGAAGACATTCTCATAGTTCAAAGATAGTGCAATTTGAACAATTAACAAAACTCATGTTAACAAAAGTTATTACTACTACTAATAGGGAAGTAAGTATTTAGCCTACTTTTCTTATAAAATGTGTATAAAACTCTTAGTAAATGTAGAGTACAGTAGAGAATATCAGCCAAAAACTTGAAGAATATCAGCCAAAAACTTACAGCTAACATCATGCTTAATGGTGAGAAACTTGAAG
>RCUC01151903.1:0-19707 GCA_003697995.1 Taxidea taxus jeffersonii | reverse complement strand
CCTCCCACTGTGTGCACATATAGCAAAATGGGGAAAGGAGCTCTCTGGGGTCTCTTATAAGTGAACTAATACATTCATGAGGGGTCTAACCTCATGACTTAATCATCTGCCAAAGGCCCCACCTCCAAATATCATCACATTGGGGATTAGGTTTCAACATATAAATTTTGGCGGGACAATAACATTCAGTTCAGAATCCTCCCAGCCCCATCCCATCCATGTGAAAATGACTTGAGTTTATGTGAATGACACATATTTTATTTTGTGTTGTGCTATTATGTATTAGATCTATTACAGAAGTAAAGTGAACACTTTCTTCCAGACCACGTGCAGAGTTTCTACATACATTATTTTTGATCACCATTATCTTCCCAATTTCACACATAATGAAACCAAATCTCAGAAAATTTTAGTCAATCATCCCAGACTGCATTTTCAAATAAGCTAAGTAATAGCTATTTAAGAACTAGAATCCAGATCTTTTTGGATCCAAATCTTTTTACACAATGCTTCCACAATATTGCCGTAATTTAGGAACCATAAAAAGAAACCTGATTGAGTTGATTTAGAAGGAACAGTATATTAGAAAGTGTCTAAACATTTTCCTTCTAGAATTATTTTAAGGAACTGAGGTTTGTGGCCTAAAGAAAAGATCAGCTTGAGTATTTAAAGGCTTACTATTTGGGAGTAGGAAATAGAGTTGTTCTTTGCAACAGAACTGGGCGATCTAGGGAAGAATTTCAATTCAGCATAAGAAACTTTCTAACAACTAAAGCTGTCCAAAGTAGGATGCATTGTCTTCATTTATTAAATCTTCCATTCATTCAACTAACACTGTCTACACTATACACTAGGCACTCCACTAGGTGCAGATGATCCTAGGATGTATAAGACTTAGTTTATGTCATTAATAATTTACTTTCTAGAAAGGGAAGCAGCATTAAAAAAAAAAAAGCTGCTGTACTGAACAATAACCATAACAATCACCTGGAATTGAAAGAGGTGGTCCTATTTGCCTCCAACCTGGAAATTTTCCTAAAGTACTGCTCTGTAGAACAGAATCTGTCTAATGAAGTTTTTGCCAGTCTAGAAAAAAAGAGATTGCCAAGAAACATAGACTGATATTTCTTTTTTTTTTTTAAGATTTTATTTATTTATTTGTTAGAGAGAGAGAAAGAGAGCGAGCACAGGCAGACAGAGGGGCAGGCAGAGGCAGAGGGAGAAGCAGGCTCCCTGCCAAGCAAGGAGGCCGATGTGGGACTCGATCCCAGGACGCTGGGATCATGACCTGAGCCGAAGGCAGCTGCTTAACCAACTGAGCCACCCAGGCGTCCCTAGACTGATATTTCTGAAAGGCTAATTATTTTTACTGAATTTATTTATATTCTTCCTTTTTTATATTAAAATGGTTTTTTATAAAATAATGTCATTGCAGCTACATTCGTTTTATATTAAAATGTTTTTTATAAAATGATATAATTACAGCTGATAGCTTGTTACTTGTATTTTATTTGATGTTAACTATCTTTACTTTGCAAAATAAAACTTTAGCAACTCTCTGTTGCCCCTACATTTTCAAAATGAAACTTCACTAGCCCAGTATAAACCAGTCTGATAACCTAAAGAATATGGACTGGACACAGAAAGCAAAGCAGGGGTTTATCAGATAAGTGGAACCTTTCCAGGTAGAGGTGTATACTCAGAAAAGCACAGGGATTCAAACACTGCCTGTCTTCCTTTGTGACTTCTGAGTAATTTGGTCTTGCTAGAATACTGACTATCTCAAGGAGAGTGGCAAAAAGATAAGGCTGCAGAAACTGAAAGGACCTCACCGCTTATGGCCTTTTGTACCAAGCTAAGGAATTTTGATGGGGTAAGGACATGTCAAAAGTTTTCAGCATCAGTCAGTACAAAAGCATCATTTTTAACATGGATCCTCAGATTGCTATTCTGTGCACCTCATTTTATCTTTTACTTGGGTCTTATAGCCTGTGACTGTTTCGTCTTTTGGACCTAGCTGATCTATGAAATGAAAAATAGCACTCATGTTAGACCTCTGTTCCACCCATTTTCCAAAAACAGTACTTTTCAGGATGTTTTTATTTGATTTATTTTTAGTAGAAAAGATGAAAATAATATGATCTCGTTCATGTTTTAGAAAGAGCACAGCCTTATGTGGAAGCTAAATTGGAAGTGGATAGCGCACTGGGGCCCATATGACAACTTAGAAGCCTGATACAGTTGTGAGTTTCCCAATATTGAGAAGATTAGCAGCATCAAACACAGCCCTTTTACTAAGATGATCTTTTCAACTCTTAAGAGGATACATTAATTTCCTTTAAACACACACACACACACACACACATGAAAAAATAGTACATGTAAGAATGGTCAAGGTGAAGACCACAAAAAGACTGCACTTCAATCTTTGTCAGTGCTATCTTGTTTTCTCTGTTCAGGCAGACTCCACATTTCCCTGTCTTCCCCCTAATCTCAACTTTTAAAAAAACAGAAACACGGGGGGGAGGGGGAAAAAAAGAGCACAGAATGCTTCCCTAACATCATCTGTTGAAAATGTACAAAATATTTGTGAAAGAAAGCACCACACATAATGTACCCATTTCTGTGCAAAACTGACTAAGTCTGCTAATGTGCAGAATTCTTGTTGTAGTTTTTATCCTCCAGGCAACGTATGTACTTCAGGTTTATTAAAATTCCATCAGCAAGATGCGCTTATAAAATAAAATCCAGAATCACAACAAACTGTCATTTCAAAAAGGCTTGTTAAATCAATACCTAAAAATAATACTTGAATTTAAATTCTTTAAAGTACGTGATTTGAATGGCATCAAGCATAGCTATTCCAGCTGAGACTCATATTTAATCAATACTGTAATATTCCTTGGCTTAGATGTGAGTTTTACTAAAGGTTCTAGTAAAACTGCATCAGATACCATAGACAGCTTAACCTTCCTTCAACAAATTACTTCTTGATTTCTGGAACTAACAGGAGGATATAGTAATCAGTTAAAAAAAAAATTAAGAGTTCAGTTCCTAGAAATTGATGCTAATTTTTATATTCTACAATGATAACATTAATCTCTTATCTTTTCATATGTTGGTTTCATTCACTGAGGATCTATAGTAACTACAGCTGATCTTATGATGAGCTGTGAAATCGTTTCAACATAATGATTCAAGCTTTAAAAGATACTAAAAATATCTTACAGATAAGTTAGTTTCTCAGTCAATGCAACAGTACTTTTAATATGGATGCTCAGACTGCTATCCAGTGTTCATTTCATTTTATTTTTAACTTGGGGTTTAGTCTGTGGTTGTTACCTTTTTAGACCTTACAGATCTATGTGGTGAAAAATAGCATTCATTCTAGACACTTCTTCTATCCATTCTTCAGAAACAATAATTTTTAGGGTGTTTCTTTCTCCCTTACTTCTAAGTGGATGAAATTTGATAGAAATATGCATGGCAACCATTTTCCAAAAAAGCAGGATGCATCTGCAAAGGGAGGGATGATTCAATTCTGTATTATGTGCCCTCTCTTGAAGATCCCAGCATTGTGAAACTAAAATCCTACGTGGCAAGCTCTCTGGAATTTTACACTGTGATTCTGTTCAGTCAGTAAATGTTATTTTGCTTGGTGCTTAATCTAGTTAAATAAAGAAATTTCCACAAGGCTACATACTACATCCAAAACCAACCTTCTAACATAAGCATAAACACTGATTCAACGATTCTCAGGGTCCTGAACTTTAGGGTGTGGGATGAAACTACTCTGCGTGCTTCTCTCTGGTGTTTGCTGTTTTTCAGTGTTTATGGGATGGAATCAACAGCAACCACACGACATGTTAGATAAGCAAGGTGTTACCGTGAAGTCAATACTTTAAAATGGTTCGAAAAGAAATCATTGTCATTTAAATTTAAAAGAAACAGAGCAAATACACCTGTAATCTCAGGTATATGCACAGAGTATAGTACCAAAGAAGTATCTGTAACAGAGCGTAGCTGTCTCACTTTATATAAACAGCTTTTATTTCTAAATTCACTGTGGTGATGATATAAGGTAACATGTGTAGTCTACAAGGTCACGTTCCACCCATAATCCAACTGCTCTGGTGGCTCCATGGTGGCAAGCTGTACATTCTTTGTTTTTAACTTAATGGCCACACGTTATGCCATTTTGTGAGATGCGAGGTTCATTAGACCTTCTGTTCAAGTGCCTTAAGGCCACAATTCATTCTGACTCTGCAATTACCGGTGACAATTTTTATGTGCAGCTAAATTTTTCAATCGCAGTGGGAAGATTTGCATAATTTGTGGCTCTTTGCTCTTCTCTCTGATAATCTCACATTGGAAAAAATATTAAAAATGCATTCTGGAAAGGCATTAATGCTGCATGTACCATTTTACTGTTTTTCAAAAGAATGGACTCTAGGGAAAAGTATATGGGGAAGTAAAAGATATCAGCACATCTGTTTTTTGGTAAACAGTTTGCATTGGCTTGTGATAGAATATAAACTCCAAGAGGAGGGGATAGCTGCTAATCTTTTCTTGTTGGTCAGATCACGTAAAAACACCATTTTTCAAAGATGTTTAATTCTTTGAAATCTGTTCACTGTAATTTACACCTTTAGGTGAGTTCTCTTATGGTGCTTTTCAAATTAATCTTGAAAACAACAAACATCCATGAGTTACTATCACTAAGTCTCTTCTACCAATTTAAGAGACGCTGAGTGGAAGTCAGTGAGGCAAGAATTTAAATTACTTCTGGCCAAAAACTTGGAGTGAATCCATTACAAACCTGATGGTATGCAGAGACTCTAATTGGAAGACAAATAAAGATAGAGCTATTCCTATGCAGGATCCTGGGGTCTGATTTGTAGGTTATCAGTACATGCTGACCTAGACCAGATTTTACAAGACAGAAAAGCCTGTGCATTTAAGCAAACAAATGTGAAATCATGGCAAGTAACCATTATTTTCCAAGATTAAAGGCTGAAACCAATTCATTTCTACACAAAAGCTCAAGAGAGATTATTTCTACCCTGGAATCTTGCTGATGTTTGGGTAGAAGTGCTTGAAGATGAAAGATGAATCTGGAAAAAAAGTATATTCACAGGTCATAATATTAAAGCAACCCTGAGAAAGAAAGTAAAAGGAGAGAAAGAGAGAATATCAGTAATATGACAGTAACAGTAAAAGTGTACCATGAGAACTAAATTAAACTAAGTTTGAACAAAGCACACACACACATCCTTTAACCTGGAGAGGAATTGTGTATTAACAGTCCGGCATTCTCCTGGGGCTCTGTGTTGACCTGCAAATCCAGGGATGAATAGATCTGATTTATATTAGAAACACTAAATTCATCTTCACTCCTCAGCAGCAGCTCTGTTGCTTGGATGCAAATGAGAGCCTTGGATTCCAATCACAGTCAGGCCAGTGATTAGATATACCATTTAGGGTGAATTGCTTTGCCTTAGTGAGCATCAGTTTCCACAGCAGCAATATGTGAGTAAGAACAGCTACTTTCAAGAACTATAGAAAGATTTAAACAATGTAACTTATGTAACTATTCAGGCTTGGTAGCAGTAAATATTCACTATACATTTGTCAATTGTTAATTTTGGGTGGCAACAGACTTTTCTGTCGAGAAACAGCACTAACTAAAACCATAGTAATCTTATGTTCATTGGAGGAAACAAAATGGAAGAACTTAGTCTACTGATAACAAACACCACCTGGCATATAATAATTATCACCTCTCTTCCCAGGCTTGGCATTTTCCCCATCTCAACATTGGCTAGTGCCACAAATTCCTGGAACCGATTCAATGCACAAGTCCTTGTTTCCAAGACCCTAAGTAAGTTGCTAGGATACCACTGGGGCCTTTTAACACTTTATTTTCTTTTTCTCAGTATACTACTCCAGAGGTAGGTCCTCTTATGAATTGGAACATAATATATTTCTCAACTTGACAGATAGCAATGTATAAGACTGAATTGCATATAACTAGCCATGTTAAATTTAACAACGGTAAGCCTGTTAGATGATCATTGTTGGACACTTTAGACCTGTATTCTTTAATACTTTAACCTTTAGAATATGCTTCAAACACTTCAATCTATGCCATAGTCATTTCTTGAAACACTATCAATTAGTGAAAGCAAAATTGTGGTACGGTAGGAGAACCTGTAGGTAAAACTGGCATCATTTTCAGATATGTGTGTTCCAAATATTTTAGTTATGCTTCAAAAAAAAAGGGTGCAATATTTTCTAGGTAAATTTATAATTTAAAAAATTTTTTAGTTTCCCTTCATGCTAAATGAATAACCATGGATGGAATATTCAGGCTCCACCCTATCCTACTTTCTGTGAAGGGACAGAAAGGAAAGGGAACATTTTACTTGATTGTTGAACAAGTGAGTTGCTTAGCAACAAGAAACAAGGTGCAAAAGATTAGGTCAATAATGTCCAACGGAATCCAGTAACTGTCAAAGAACATACCCTTGTGTGTCAGACCCCAACCTGCTTCTTAGAGAAAATCTGGGTTCTAGAATTCAAATATGTAATCTTTACTATGTATTTTCATTAATGCCAATTTAGTTAAAATTGAGTGTAACACAAAAAGGTATGTCAAAATTACAAAACTAAAATAACCATGGTGAAATCATTATTTATTTATTTATTAAGATTTTATTTTAATTCCAGTATAGTTAATATACAGTGTTATGATAGCTTCAGGTGTACAATATAGTGATTCAATGAAATGATTTTAAATATTATGGATTTCCCATAATGTTTGGGTTCAAATTGACTTGGGTTGGTGTCTGGTCTACTTACTATTATAAGAAAATAATTTGCAGCAGGCGATTAGTCTGTTACTTTTTGTAAGGCCAGATGTCCCTTTTCGTAGGCAGGCTGAATCTCACTTTGGGTCAACTAGTATTTGTATATGTGGACCACCTGGTAAAATCTATCACTTTAACCATTTTTCAAATGTATAGTTCAGTGGGATTAAGTATATTTACATTGTTGTGTGGCCATCACTACTGACCATCCATTTCCAGACCTTTTTCATCTTTCCAAACAAAAATTCTGTACCCACTCAACAATAATTCCCCCATCTCTCCTCTCCTCAGACTCTGGAAATCACCATTCTACTTTCCGTCTCTATGAGTATGAATACTCTAGGTATCTCTAGACTACTCTAGGTGAGTGGAATCACACAGTTTTTGTCCTTTTCACTTTGCATAATATCCTCAAGTTTCATTCATGTAGTACACATTGGGATTCCTTTTTACGGCTTAACAATACTGTACCATATGTATAGATCATATTTGTTTATCCATTCATCAGTCAATGCACACACTTAGGTTGTTTCCACCTTTTGGCTATTGTAAATAATGCTGCTGTGAACGTGTGTATACAAATTTTTTAAAAGGGGGGGAGGGGTGGAGTCGAGGAAGTCCAAATACCCTAAGCAGCTTTGGGATTTTGAATTTACAGAAAATTTAACTGCTAAGATGGAGAAGATGGGGGCACCTGGGTGGCTCAGTGGGTTAAGCCTCAGCCTTCGGCTCAGGTCACGATCTCAGGGTCCTGGGATCGAGTCCCACATCTGGCTCTCTGCTTGGCAGGGAGACTGCTTCCTCCTCTCTCTCTCTCTTCCTGCCTCTCTGCCTACTTGTGATCTCTTTCTGTCAAATAAAGTCTTAAAAAAAAAAAAAAAAGGATGGAGAAGATGGTTTATAACTCATACCCCACTAACTGATCTTCTATTAATAGAATAACACTAACTGATCTATTCAATTTTGTTTTAGCAAGTTATCCTTATGCTACCATAGGCAGTCCCCCAAGGCCTTTTCTGTTTGTAAAGATGAAAAGTTCTGGAAATAGATAGTAGTGATGACAGCCACAACAAATCCCCCCTATTTGCTGTGTGCAAAGAGTCCGAACTTTAGTACAATCCTTCTGCCCCAAATATGGAACTCAGCAAGACTTTGGTCTTGGAAGTGCAGCCTTATGTTGTAACTTCATGTGATCCTGGGGGAAGGACGATCACACCTATTACTCCCAGAGGAATCTGAATGTCATTTCTCCAACAAAAGTCTCAAGTCTGGCTAATGTGTCAACTGAACCCCTTGCTGAAAAAAAGATCTTTTAAAAAGATCTGAGCTTGGGGCACCTGTGTGGCTCAGTCAGTTAAGCATCTGCCTTGGGCTCAGGTGATGATCTTAGGGTCATGGGATCAAGCCCCACAACAGGCTCTTTGCTTAATAGTGAGACTGCTTCTCCCTCTGCCTCTGCCTGCCACTCCCCCTGCTTGTGCTCTCTCTAACAAATAAATAAAAAATCTTAAAAAAAAAAAAAAGACCTGAGCTTGAAGCACAGCTGTTTGCTAAGACATCAAAGCTGAACATAATTGCTCCATACAAGAACTGAATTCCAGTGTCTAGGATAATCTCTCCCAGGCTCATTCACAGTGAGATCTGAATGCAGATTTAAAGGGGAACTTTTAATTAGTACACAAAGGGAGACTCTAGGAAAAACAGTAGAACTTGTGTGCCTTATGTGAAGAACCCAGTCAGCTAACACTGAATCATACCTTTTCCCAATTTCTATAACCTTTTACCCAGATTCACACTCAGCAAAAAGAAAATGGGCAATAAAGCAAGGAAGGAGGAACTTAGCTACCTCAATAGCTCATTGAGTTCATTAAGTTTTCTTACTCTACGAGGCGGTCAAGGATAAGGAAAAATTAGAAGAAACAGGCAAAATCCCTGATTTAGTAAAGGATTGCTCTTTTCAAATATAGAAGATTAAATTGGTTCTAATAATGAGTGGACTGGGAAATGTCAGTTTGATATTGTTGATGCTTTTTTCCCTATTCACCAGCACTTTCACATGGAGTCCTGGGTCAAAAATTCACCCATTCTTCTCTATTTTTTTTTTTTTTCGAATGAAAAAAAGCAGAGCATTTGAAATAAACTTGGCAAAGTAACCATGATAACAAATTACAACAGGGTTAAATGCTTAAGTCCATTTAACTATTAGCTGTGTGTTGGTAGCAATCACCCAGTAGTTTGGCCCTGAGAATGCCAGGGAGTTCTGGAATTTGTTTTTTTTTTTCTTTCAGTTCTTCTGCTCACAACATGTCTCTCTGCCCCACCTTCAGAAGCTGAGCTAGACCACATATCACATTTAACCTTATGTCATAAATCTAGGCTAGAGTCAGACTTAAGAAACTAGGTCCTACTGGCTCTTTCCCTCATCATCATTTTTTTTCTCACCTCTTCAAACTATTTCATTATTTCTCTGGTTTACACAGGCTTATCTCACAAGTGGCCTAAACGAGAATTAATAAGCCAACTTGCCCAAATACTTTAATCAAAGAAACCTGCAGAAAAACACATTATCTTCAGTTTTCTAAAACTCCACAGCAAGAGATAAAGATGGTTAAAATAAAATGATGCAATGGATTTTATGTTGTTCTGTTTGGTTTTAAAACAAGAATATGTCAGAACTTCTCAAACATAACAAGTGTTGTCCTTCAAGATGGTCATATCCAGATGTTGAGTGCTTTTCCCAACAAAGCTCTCATTATTCAAAATGTTCTCTGGAACTTCTGTTTTAGAATTACCTTCACTGCCAATTTACCCAAAATATAAAGAACATCTCATTACTTTATGACCTCACTTTACAAAGGTCATAATTTTCTTGAAGAAAACAAAATGTTGTATTTTAGACACAGTCAAGCTTTTATGCCTCTGTGAGAAATGATCCAGTGTAACTATTCAAGACAAAGGCTGTGGAATCTTAGAGCAGAGTTTCAAGTCAAAACAAAAATAAAGTAAGCTGTTCCTTCTATATATGCCTGAGGCTATGTCTACAAAAATTTTTCATTTAAGAGTAAAATATTCATCCATTTAGTTTCTTATGCACTGCCAAAAACCTGATTTGATCTGGTTATCTATTTTATTTATTTTACTTTGTAACCAGTTCCTTAAAAGAACTGACCCAATCAACTAGTTATGACATGTAAGGACTCAGTTTCAGAATGGCCCCTGCTTCAGGTCTAGGCCATAATCATTAAGCTATTAACATAATCAAAATCTTTTCAAGAATTTTATGACTTAAAGAAGATAATTATTCTGAAATAAATCCTTCAAAATCATGATGGTTTACATTATCTCTACAAAAACTGTATTAAGTAATAGGACATTAAACTTTAGATGCTTCAGCACCTAATATAAGTTGAATTAGGTAAATAAAGATTTATATGAAAAAACAGCTCTCTTTTTTTCAATGTTGAAATGTTCAAATATTTGGGGTGCAACAATGTAAGCTATCATGTTCATCTAGGAGAATTAAGATGAAATACTCTTCATAGAAAAGCTAGGAGGTTACAGAATTGTAAGTCAAGGTCTAAATTGTATGTGACTAAAACAGTACTGTGTGTTGGAATGCCTTGAGGAATATGGGGAAGCAGTAAAAAAAAGTCTCAACAGAAAAAGTGGCTCATCTGTTTTTTGGATTTCAAGGTCATTGTACTGTTCTATACAGTAAGTGTGAAATTAATTACCTCTTATTTAACAATAAGACAATAAAGCAGAAGTGGAGATAATGATATGTAGTTCAGCAAACAAGACTATAATGAACTGTAACAAGATCATGGTTTACTGTACTATTAACAATCCTACCATACAAATCCATATACAGAGAGTATGGATGCACCCACACAGAGAGTATCGACTATGTAATTTAGAATTTGTGGAATATGTTTATGTGTTATAGTTCTTTAAGAAATATTAACCAAAAACCCTTTTCGAGGTATAATAATCCTTCACATATCAAAAAATATTCTTACAAAATGGGAAGGTAGGATTCAGATATTCAAACAAAAATTAAATATTGGAATTTTATTCACGTCATACCAGATTATTGAGGTGGTATGTAAAATTTATGGTGAGCACTATAAATTTTCCTGGCTTGAGTAATGTGATGTATTATATCATTATTAACATCATGCTTTTATCATCATTTATATATAGCATGACTGAATTTTAATTATCTACAAATTATCTAACTGAAAAACTAATTCTTTAGAAAATGCCGATAATGTGGATATATTTTATTTTTAATATCTTGGTTTATTAAAGAATGTGTAAAAGATCCTCTACACACTGAGATGCAAATTATCCCTAAAAATCATATTAATTTAAGGTTTGTGTTACCCTTGCTTAGCTTTCTGGGGGAAGGGCTGAGAAAGTAGTATTTCTATAATTTTTTTTTCTTGGTAAGTCTCTTCTGTAGGAGTCCCTGATCAGTTAGGAGGCACTTATTAACTATGTTATATATGAAGGTCCAAGTGAAATTGAATCCAATTTAGCTGATGAAACCTGACTGCCAAAATCTACTCCAGCTTTTATTTTTATTTATTTTTTTTAAGATTTTATTTTTTTTTAAAGATTTTATTTATTTATTTGACAGAGAGAGAGGGAGAGAGAACAAGCAAGCACAGGCAGAGGCAGAGGGAGAAGCTAGCTCCCTGCCGAGCAAGGAGCCCGATGTGGGACTCGATCCCAGGACGCTGGGATCATGACCTAAGCCGAAGACAGCTGCTTAACCAACTGAGCCACCCAGGCGTCCCTCCAGCCTTTATTTTTAAAGATTTATTTATTTGAGAGAAAGAGAACAAGCAAGTGGGCGAGGAGCAGAGGGAAAGGGTGAGAGAGTCTCAGGCAGACTCCAAGCACAGAGCCTGACATTGTCATGACCCTGAGAGCATGACCTGAGCTGAAACCAAGAGTGGGACACTTAAACCAACTGTGCCACCCAGGTACCCCTGCTCCAGTTTTTAATGTTTTGGACTTTTATTTGCTAAGTGGACATGAATCTTGAGTAAGTTTTGGTCTATTCTTCAAAAATGAAAACTGCTACTCTTTTTAAATTTTATCATCTGCCTGCAATACAGTCATGATCCAGTGTGTGTAACAGAATGAATGCTGTATATGAACCCAGGATGCCAGTTAAGATCCAAGATGTATAACCTTTTAGCTGTGTAACTTTGGGCAACACACTTACATTTCTGATCCTCTAGCTCCTAATTTTAAAGAATAGAGATTTTAACCATGTTTGCATAAATCTGGAACAATGCATGGCACGGAGATTTGAAATGACAGTTGCCTTTTACAAAACTATATTTTTACTAATATACACTTTTTATATTCTTGAATTTATGCTTATTAGGTAATATTTATAAATGATACCCCAAAATCTTTATCTCGTCTGGTGTCTTTCCATTATATCTTTTAATCTATTAAACTATATGTATGTATATACTATTATTATGGACTGTTTATGTCCCCCCCAAATTCATATGCTGAAGTCCTCACCCTCAATGTGATGGTATTTGAAGGTGAAACTTTTAGGAGGTAATTAGATTTAGATGCGGTCATGAGACTGGAGCCTCCATGATGAAACTGGTGTTCTCCTACAAAGCAGAAAGACCAGAGCTTGCTTGCTCTCTGTCTCCGTCCCCCCATCACGTGAAGACACACTGAGAAGATGGCCATCTGAAAGCCTGGAAATAGCCCTCACCCAGGGAACCCAATCAATTGGCATCATGATCTTGGACTTCTCAGTCTCCAAAACTACAAGAAATACATTCCTGTTGTTGTAGCCACCCAGTCTATGGTATTTTTTATGGCAACCCAAGCTGACTGCAAAATATATGTATTTCCTAAACTTTAGTATTCAAAAGGACATGTATAATCCAAATGTCCAGTACAAATTTAGATTCCTCGATTTAAGTATTTTTCTATATCCCTTCTCTTGCTGTTTAAGGTTTATTGTAATTTGTCTCTTCTTGTCACTGGAAACCTCTTCTCAAGACCCACAAAAAAGGAAAGAATTTGGATTTTTTTCCCAAAAGTAATAAGAAATCACTCTACATACTTGGACAGAGATTTTAAAAAATAAAGAATATTAGTCTGGCTACTTAGTGTACAATATCCAAGACAGAAGAGAGGTTAGAAACTTGGAAAAATAATGAAGGCTAATAAGGTTGTTTATGAAAACACAGATGACTGTATTCTGCTTTAGACCTGAACAGGCCTGGGATTAGTTCTTGCTTCCCATTATCACCAGCAGTGTGGAATCCAGTTAGCCTCTCCAGTCCTGTAAGTCTCAGGACTGTCTTCTTAAAATGGGATTAACAAAGGTGACCTACTCATGGTTGTTATGGGGATTTAAAAAGAGCTGATAGTGACTAGAGTTGATATTTGGCAGTCAGTGCCCAATGACCAAATTGGATCTGGATCCAGGCAGGCATGGAGTTTTCATGGGATGGTAACACACAGTTCACACCCTGATTGGTAGTTACTTCCATTCTGCATAGAAAACCTGGGAGAGGTCAGCTGTCATAAAGTTGGCATTGGTGGAATACAGAGAATATGTGAGAAAGGAAGATTTTACATTTGAGATTTGGGTCCTCAAATCTCAAATTTGACCTAATTTTAATTTGAATCTACAGATACTACCAAGGTTTTAGATTGTACTAACAGAGTTCTAAAAAGAAGTGTAAAAACACATGTATAAATGTAAAAGCCTTTTCTCTTTAAGAAAGCCTCTTTATGACCTTTATGATCTGAGAACATTAATGTCATAGTTAAAAATTAAGGATTTGGGGGCACCTGAGTGGCTCAGTCAGGTAAGCATCTGCTTTTGACTCAGGTCATGATCTCAGGGTCCTGGGATCGAATCCTACATCTGGCTCCTTGCACAGCAGGGAGCCTGCTTCTCACTCTCCCTCTGCCCTCCCTCTGTTTGTGCTCACCTGCTCCCCCACTCCCGTCAAATAAATAAACAAAATCTTTTTTAAAAAATTAAGGATTTTGAGAAACTGTAATATTATGCCTTAATGCAACAGAAAATAATGACTTCAGGTTTGATACATTAAATTCCAAGTGACTGAGATTGTCACTGAGTATTAGCAAGACAAATATGGAACTATCTAGCAGAAATTTAAAATATAAGTATAAAAAATGCAAATTATTATAGCTTCTTAGTAGGTGTTTTGTTGTTGTTGTTATTTTTGTTTTTGTTTTCCCTATAAGAAATACCTTAGCCCAGATAACTTGAAAATGGAGCAAAAGACCATTAGGAAAATGTGTTTTCTATGAGCATATTTTTATGTCTTCTTGGATTAAATAACAGAAAATTGTAATTACACATTGTGTTTATATCGTTAAAGAGCACTGTCTTCTCACATACATTGTTTCTAAAGTTCCACATTAGTTAAATCAAAGAACAGTTAATAGCAATATTTACTTAAAAATCCTAGTAGTATTAATATATACCACAGATAAATCTACTACAGAGCCATAAATCCTTGATATGGGTTACAAGCATCTTTCATTCACTTTGTCTATATTTATGATACTGCATTAGACTTTTTTTTTTGCAAAACTATACTTAATAAACTATAAGTTCTTTTTCCAAGAATCATCAATCTATTAATACAAAATTGAATGAAGAAAGGAAATAAAGGGAGACAATGGAAAACAAACTAAAGATGAAATCAGATTTCAGAAACTGAAAGAAAATTTAATATTAAGTTAAAAAATACCTGGTAAGATGTATAATTTTAAATTAATGAAAGTGAAATGTCATTATCTCATAAAAGAGTTGTCTCCTTATATAGGAAATATATTAGCAAATGAAATTTATTTGTTGGTAAAATTACAAATACCTTTTCAGTTATATATTGTAAAACAGTGTTTCTGGATGTTTGTATAAAATGAATCTATATTTTCCTTTGGAAGATACAAATTCAAAACATTTAAATGAACATATTCAACCTTCTGTTTTTGTTTTAATGTTTTCTTCAGAGTTATCTGTGATAGAAATGAGTATCTTCCTCTAGTTTGCCCGCATCAATAATTAAGTACTTACGTGTAGCTGCTATGTATACTGGCTATCTGAAACTTGTCCTTTAACAATGGATATGATGTTTGGTAGACTACAAGAGCAGAAGCAATCTGACTGAAGAATAATGTTTTCACCAACCCAAGATGAGGAATGACGCTTAAAAAACTAAAAAAGTTTTACAAAAATTAATTCAGTGATCTCACTGATTTGTCTACCTGATGACCCATACAAAACAGACACAGAAAATAAATAATTTGGCTCAGTGAAAAGTGTCTTAACTAAAATTCACCAGATGTTGGCAATCACTCATTCTCAATCCACATCTTATCTGATGAAAGAAGAGAATCCCACAGCCGCCTGGCTATTCATTATTAGTCAAACAGCTCCACAGAGGTAAGCCCTCCCTGCCCTCCACTGCTCTTGCATGGAATGTAACATTTGTGGATTTTTCTTCAGTGGTTATGTGAAGAAACTTGGTCACAACCCTTCTGAACATTTCAGATGTCCATAACCTATCCAGATGGAAACACATGGTTTTCACTCCTTATTTCTGTTGAGATGTTCATAATTCCATCCCTACTCAGTAGCAAAGTCACAGTTGTATTTAATAACTTTCAGTCCCCTAGCTCCCGCAGCCAGTTGTGGAACATTTTCAATCCATTCACTCTCTACAGATGCTCAGATGTTTTCCCTCTTTTCATTTCCTTATTACCTTTCACTTGAGCTACTGAAAGAATCTTGAATAAATATTCTAGATAGAATAGTCTCTTCCAGTTTCACTTGATTTTCATTATTTCATAGAATTATGTGATCAATCTGGAATTAATTTTTAGGTATGGTGTAAAAAATAAGAGTTGAGGTTTACTATTTTCCGTAGGGCCATCTTGGTCAGCACAATTTACTGAAAAGACTTTCCTCTTCCAATTGCTCTGCTTTGTTATAGGTGCAATGAAATGGAATGACTACATAAGCATGGGTCTATTTTGAGGCCCTTTCTCCTGTTCCATCAAGCTATTTGGGAATCTTTATTTCAATGCCTCAGTATGTTGACAACTGAATTTTGACTACTAAACTTTTATAATTGGTCTTGAAAACAGGAAGTCCACCAATTGTTATTTTCCAAAAATCAGTTTAGCTATTTTAGGTCCTTGCCACATCCATATAAATTTTAGGACCAGTTTGTCAATTTAATAGGTATATATGTAAACAAAAACTTTTCAAACTATATACTTTAAATATATGCAGTTTATTATACACAAAGATTTTTTTTTTTTTAATAGTGTAGGCTTTCACTTCCAGGAAGATGGAATGTACATACTTTTAAAACTCAACAGTAAAAAACAAAAAAGCCAATTAAAAATATGCAAAAGACATGAAGAGACATTTCACCATAGAAGAGGATACTGCAGGTGGCAAATATGCACATGAAGAGATGTTGAACATCAGTAGCCATCAGGGAAATGCAAATGAGATCCACCGTAAGTTATTACAACATAGCTATCAGAATGGCTGAAATAAAAAAAAATAGTGACACCACTAATTGCTGGCAAGGATGTGGAGAAACTGGATTATTCATACATTGCTAATGGAAATGTTAAATGGTACGGTCAATCTGGAAATCAGTTTTTTAAAAGCCCAATCTGTAACTACTATATCACTTAGCAATTGCACTCCTGGGCATTTATCTCTAAGAAATGAAGATTTATAATCACACAAAACCTGTACTGAATGATTATTCTAGCTTTATTTGTAATAGCCCCAAACTGGAAACGACCCAGATGTCCTGCAACAGGTGAACAGTTAAATAAAATGTGGTACATCCATGCCATTGAATACTGCTCAGCAGTAACAAGGATCAAACTAGTGATAAACACAACACTCTGGGTGACTCCAAAGAATGCTGAGTGAAAAAGGCCAATACCCCCAAAATACCTACTGTGTAATTTCATTCTTACAGCATTCTTTTTTTTTTAAAGATTTTATTTATTTATTTGACAGAAGGAGATCACAAGTAGGCAGAGAAGCAGGCAGAGAGAGGGGGAAGCAGGCTCCCCGCTGAGTAGAGAGCCCGATGCAGGGCTCCATTCCAAGATCCTGAGATCATGACCTGAACCGAAGGCAGAGGCTTTAACCCACTGAGCCACCCAGGCACCCCTCTTACAGCATTCTTAAGAAGACACAAATGGAAAACAGATTAATGGTTGCCAGGAGTTAACAAGAGACTAAATGTAAAGGCAAAGTCAGTATAGCTATAAAAGGACAATGTAAGGAGTCAATGTCATCATCCTGCTTGTGATATTGTATTACATAGTTCTGTTAGATGTCACCTTTGGGGGAAGTGGCTAAAGTGTACATAATAACTTTCTGTACTGTTTCTTACAACTGTATGTGCGTCTACATACATATTTCAAAATAATAAGTTTAATAAAAAAGTTAGGAACATCACGAAGAAAATAATATTATACTAAAGCATATAAAATTGAGAAATCTTGCTGCTCTTTAGGTCTATTTATTCTCTTAAGGTAGTATATGAATCAGATATTACAAACTCACAATGCTACAATTGCTTTAAGTAGTCATTTTAAAGGTCTTAATCGGAAAACACAGACTTAGTACCCCATATAGTCACCATTTCTAGTGTTTTGTTTTGTTTTTTTAACTTCCTTAGGATCTGAGCCTAAGGAAATTTACCCAGCCTCTTTCCTTTTCCTAAGTGTCAACCAACTGTTCCTGCTTTTGCTTACGCTATATGCTTGTTTTTCACATTTTATTCTGAGTTCATAACTGTTATTTGTGGAGTAACTGGTCTGATAGAGGTTTACCTGACCATTACCAGAAGCAGAGCCTAGTACTCACAAAGCTTTAACCATGAGTAACTTAACCCCGAGTTTCCTCATGTATAGAATGGGAATTAGAGATGATGTACAAAACCTGGAAAATCAGGTGCTCAACAAATGTTAGCTTCCATTTTTTATTACACATCCATAAAACCCCAGAAAAACTGGATGGTGCATCATTTTCCCAAATTCTTCTTTTATTTTTAGTTTTCTATAGCCTTTCTTATAATGTTCCTTTCACCTATAGTGTCTTCCTAACCCCCCCAACCACCCCTCCCTAATTTTTTCTCACTGTTCCATTATCAAACACAAGTATAGTTTGGGCACTTCTTTGTTCCAGGGACTTGTTATCATTTGGGTTACAGCCGCAAATAAGACAGACACAGCTTCTGCCTTCCACACCTACTTCTTTTTAAATGTCACTTGCCAAATGCAAATCTTACCCTTCCAGAAAGGTTTTCTTCAACCAGCTGTAACTGATTCCTCCAAATCTCCTTAAAATGTAATTCCATCTCGTACTACAGTTATTTTTTAGACCTGAGTCATTCCCCCTACACACACACACACACACACACACACACACACTAATCTTCTTGAAGGAAGTGCCGTAAATTCGTGATTGTGCCTAGCAGGGAACATTGTGTCTTACCTGAGGTAGACATTGTATAAATTAAGAAATTAAAAACGAATGACTCCCCTCATCTTTCTCTTTTCCAAATTAAATGATACTAATTTCTTTCCATTTCCCCCTATATATTTTAAACTGTCTGATTCTTTCACTTCTTCAAGATCAGAAACATGTGGAGTCCATAATAATAATTAATACTCCATTAAATAAACTCCTGAGGGGGCCTGCGTGGCTCAGTGGGTTAAAGCCTCTGCCTTTGGCTCAGGTCATGATCTCATGGTCCTGGGATCGAGCCCCACATCGGGCTCTCTGCTCAACGGGGAGCCTGCTTCCTCCTCTCTCCCTGCCTGCCTCTCTCCCTGACTACTTGTAATCTCTTATCAAATAAATAAATAAAATCTTTAAAAAAATAAAAATAAATAAACTCCTGATCTAAGCTGAATATGCTAGTAGTGAGATGAATAATATGTCCTGCCACACATACTTCTATTTTCAAGTGCTCAAATATAAAATATTACAGTTTCATGTTCAGTTTCTGGATTATTCTTATCCTTAGATCTGTAAGTTTTAGTCTGCTTGGTTCTTGGGTTACTTACTATGCATATAAGTAGCTAAATTTTTGGAGTTGTTCAAATGTACTTCTGTTGTTCTTTGTATCTCCAAGGCAATGTTTGTCATCCAAATTTTAAACAGATCTTGGTTATGATTTTGCATTTCCAATTTATGCATAATTTGCTGCTACTATTTGAAAATTGTACTGGATTTATGTCTTTGAGTTAACATATTGTCCTACTGAAACAGTACCCTATTATGAAACTGAGTTATAACTGAAGCTAATGGAAAGATGAACCTTTTGGTAAGTGTACATATTTATACAAATAAAATATAAGAAGTTATTTCTGAATAGAAGAGCATAAATCTATAATTGTTATTAATAAAAACATGTCTTTATTTTATAATTCCAATGGTATAGAAATATTAGGTAGGATTTTTCCAGTAGCCAGTGGACAGGAACTAAGGACTACCTTATTTCAGTGGTGTGTAAACAAAATTTATTCTGAGGTGAAAAAGTGGCATAAACGTAAGATATATACAACCACACTTTCAATCTTTTAATACATCCTAAAACATTTAAGGATTTCTATGACCTCAGAGGTTGAATTCATCTTGAATAAGTTCAAGAAAATATTTCTTCCTTTACCAATTAAATTTCATTTGATGGGGCCATCAAGAGCAATTATTTTCATTCTATCAAATATCTACCAAATACCAAATATCTATCAAATAAAA
>RCUC01151902.1:0-50555 GCA_003697995.1 Taxidea taxus jeffersonii | reverse complement strand
GTGTACCCGAATGTTTATAGCAGCAATGTCCACAATAGCCAAGTTATGGAAAGAACCTAGATGTCCATCAACAGATGAATGGATAAAGAAGAAGTGGTATATATATATACAATGGAATACTATGCAGCCATCAAAAGAAATGAAATCTTACCATTTGCGACGACATGGATGGAACTAGAGCGTATTATGCTTAGTGAAATTAGTCAACTGGAAAAAGACAACTATCACATGATCTCCCTGATATGAGGAAGTGGAGATTCAATGGGGGTGGGGGTTAAGGTGGTAGGAAAAGAAAAAATGAAACAAGATGGGATCGGGAGGGAGACAAACCAAAAGAGACTCTTAATGTCATAAAAGAAATTGAGGGGGTGGGGGGGAGGAGTTGGGAGAGGGTGTTGGGGTTACATTATATGTTTAAATAAAAAAAGCTTAAATTAAAAAAAATCCCAGACAAAGAATTTACATCTTTCATAAAAATGAACTCAAAATGGATAATAGATCTAAATATAAAACACAAAACTATAAAATTTATAGGCTATAACATAGGAGAAAAAAGCTAGGTGACTTTGGGTTTTGTAATGACTTTAGATACACCAAAAACACAATGAAAGTATTGAGATGATTTATTTCATTAAAATAAAATAAACTTATGGGTGCCTGGTTGACTTGGTCAATTGAGTGTCTGCCTTCGGCTGGGGTCATGATCTCAGGGGCCTGGGATTGAGTGCCCCATAGGGGCTGTCTGCTCAGCGAGGAGTCAGCTGTTCCCTCACACTCTCCCTTTGTGTCTTCCCTCTCTCCCTCTCTCTCTCAAATAGATAAATAAAATCTAAAAAATAAAAATAAAGTAAACTTCTGTTCTGTGAATAACACTGTTAAGAGAATGAAAAGACTAAGATAAAATATTTGCAAACACATAGTTGATAGGGGAATTGTATCCAAATATGCAAAAAAAAAAAAAAAAAACAACCAACCCTCTTCAAGGTCAATAATAAGAAAACAAACAACCCAATTAAAATGTTGGCAAAAAATCTGAACAGGGACCTCACCTCACCAGAGAAGTTATACTTCTGGCAAATAAGAATATGTTAAGATGCACATTATATGTCATTAATTTTAAATTTAAACAATGAGATACTACTATATACATATTAGAATGACCAAAATCCAAAAGACTGACAATACCAAATGCTGGTGAGCATGTGAAGCAACATGAACTCTCATATATTAGTGGTGGAGATACAAAATGTTACAGCCACTTTAAGAGGTAGTTTTGCAGTTTCTTATGAAGCTGAATATAATCTTACTATTCAATCCAGCAATAGCACTTCCTGGTATTTACCCAAATGAATTGAAAACTTATGTCCACATAAAAACCTGCACACAGATGTCTACAGCAGCTTCATTTATAATTGCCAAAACTTGGAAACAACGATATCCTTCAATATGTCAATGGATACATAAATTGTTCTATAGCCATGTAATGGAATACTACTCAGCACTAAAAAGAAATGAGCTATCAAGCCATGTAAAGACATGGAGAAATCTTAAATGCATATTACGAGTGAAAGAAGCTACTCTGAAAAGTCTCATTATAATTCCAAGTACATGACATTTTGGAAAAGGCAAAACTAGGGAGACAGTAAAAAAATGAGTGGATGCCAGGGAAGATAGGGGATAAATAGGCAGAGCCCAGAAGATTTTTAGGGCAAAGAATCTATTCTGTATGATACTGTAATGGTGGATACATTCATTTATGCTTTCGTCCAAACCCATACAATATACAACACCAAGAGGGAACACTAATGTAAACTATGGATTTTGGATGATAAGGATATGTCAGTGCAGGTTCATCAATTATAACAAACATATTACTCTGGCATGGGATGTTGATAGTGGAGGAAATTGTGGGAGCAGGGAATACGTGGAAACTTTCTGTTCTTTCTGCTCGATTTTTCTGTGAACCTAAAACTGCTCTAAAACTGAAAATTGGGTTTGTTAAAAAAAGAAAACAGAACTGCACAACACAAAGAACGAACCCTAATGTAAATTATGAAACTTAGTCAATAATAATGTATCAATATTGGTTCACCAGTTATAACATATGTATCACATTAATGCAAGATGTCAGTAACAGGGAAACTGGAGGCAGACCATGTATGGAAACTCTTTGTGCTTTCTGCTCAATTTTTCATAAACCTAAAACTGCTCTAAAATGAAAGTCTATTAATTTTTTAAAATTCAATCTCCCTAATAACTATAAGTCTATTCATATTAATTAATATTGGGCAAATCATGGTAGTTGAGGTCCATTTCAAGAAATTGGTCTTTTTCATTTAGGCTGTCAAAGTTATGTATTTGCAGTATTTTCTCATTTTCTTTTTGATGTCTTACAGATTCTGTAGTAATGTCCATTGTTTCATTCCTGATATTGGTAATGTGTGTCTTCTCTTTTTTCTTTGTCAGTCTTGCTGAAGTTTTTTCAAGTTTATTTATCTTTTATTGAGTTTTGGATCAAATGTATTGCTAGTTTTTTTTTAATATTCTTTTTTTTTAAGATTTTATTTATTTATTTGACAGAGATCACAAGTAGGCAGAGAGGCAGGCCAAGAGAGAGAGAGAGAGAGAGAGGAAGCAGGCTCCCCGCAGAGCAGAGAACCCGATGTGGGGCTCGATCCCAGGACCCTGAGATCATGACTTGAGCCGAAGGCAGAGGCTTTAACCCACTGGGCCACTGAGGCGCCCCTGTATTGTTAGTTTTATCAATTCTTTGAAAAAATGCATTTTGTTGATCTTTTAAAAAACAGCTTTATGGGGGTGACTGGGTGATCTCTACTTGTGATCTCTCCCTGTCAAATAAATAAATAAACTCTTTAAAGAAAAGAATTCCATCTTTTCTAATGTAAGTACTCAGTACATTGACCATTTAGCACTAACTTAGCTACATCTCACAAATTTTGACGTTGTATTTTCATTTTCAGTTCAAAGAATTTTTTAAATTTCCCAGGTAAATTCCTCTGGTAAAAACCTAATGATTATTTAGAAGTAGGTTGTTCAGTTTCAATTATCTAGAGATTTTCTTGTTTTCTTTCTGTTGCTGAATTTTTGTTTAATTCCCTTGCAGATGGACAAAACATTCTGCATGGTTTCAAATCTTTTTAATTTGTTGAGTTTGGGTTTTATTGGGACAGCATATGGTCTGTGGCGATGTATGTTCTGTGAGCAGTAGCAAGAGTGTGGACCATGCTATTGTTAGGCGGGGTGTTCTCTACATTTTAGCTAGATTCTGTTGGTTGATGGTGTTGCTGAGTTCTTCTGTAATCTTTCCGACTTTCTCTCTAGAAATCCTATCAATTGTTGAGAGAGGGATGTTCAAGTCTTCAAATATAACTGTGAATTTTTCTATTTCTCCTTTCAGTTCTATTAGTTTTTGCTTCATGTATTTTTATGGCTCTGTTGTTTGGTACATGCACATTTAATTTGCTATGTCTTCTTGATGGATTGGCCTTTTCCTCACTGTATAATTTCTCTATCTGTGTTTAGTAATTTTCCTTTTTCTGAAGTCACTATATTTGATATTAATGCGGTCTCTCATTTTCTACTTACTAACATTACATGTAGTATCTTTTTCCATCCTTTAACTTTTATCCTACCTCTGTAATTATATTTGAAATGAATTTCTTTTTTTCTTTTTGAAAGGAATTTCTGTTAGCATATAGTTGGGTCATGTTTTCTAACACACTTCAAATTTCTGTCTTTTAATCAAATGTTTATGTCATTTATGTTTTATATGATTGTTGCTATGTTAGGGTTTAAATTAGTCGTTTTTACCTTGTTTTCTGTTATTTCTTTTTTTAGTTTCTCTGTTTTCTTTGTCTGAGTTTCTTGCATGTTACTTGAACATTTTTTTTAGAATTCTGTTTTTATTCATCCATAGTGTTTTTGAGTGAATCTTTTTGTATAGCATCTTTAGGGGTTGTAAATCATATATGCATAACTTAATAGTCTACTGATGTGAACATTTTACCAGTTTCCCTGAGGCATAGAAATCTTACCTTCCCTTACATCCCCTTTCCCTCTTCTGTTTATACTATAATTGTCTTAAATACTTCTCTACATATATTTAGAACTTCATGAAGTATTATAATTTTTATCTCAATTCTCAAACCTAGAAGACACAAGAGGTGAAGCAAAATATGTTATATTTAACCTTATCTTTATTTATTCATTGTTCTTTCCCTATGCTTTGTGAGTCCTTGTTTTATTATTTCCTTCCTGATAATAGATCTTCCATTAGCTGTTCTTTTTTTTTTTAATTATTTATTTATTTATTTGACAGACAGAGATCACAAGTAGGCAGAGAAGCAGGCAGAGAGAGAGAGGAGAGGAAGCAGGCTCCCCACTGAGCAGAGAGCCTGATGTGGGGCTCTATCCCAGGACCCTAAGATCATGACCTGAGCTGAAGGCAGAGGCTTTAACCCACTGAGCCACCCAGGTGCCCCCCATTAGCTGTTCTTTTAGAATAAGCTTGCTGACAACAAATTCCCTTAGTTTTCCTTTGTCTCAGAATGGCTTGATTTTCCCCTTTATTCCTGAAGAATATTTCCTCTGAATATAGAATTCTGGCTTAAAAGTTCTTTTCTTTCGGGACGCCTGGGTGGCTCAGAGGGTTAAGCCTCTGCCTTCAGCTCAGGTCATGATCTCGGGGTCCTGGGATCGAGTCCCGCATCGGGTTCTCTGCTCGGCAGGGAGCCTGTTTCCCTCTCTCTCTCTCTGCCTGCCTCTCTGCCTACTTGTGATCTCTCTCTGTGTCAAATAAATAAATAAAATCTTTTTTAAAAAAAAAAAGTTCTTTTCTTTCAGCACATGGAAGATGTGGTACCACTTTCTTCTGGACTCCGTGGTTTCTAAAGAGGGAATTTGCTGCCATTTGAATTGAATTTCTTTCCTGTAGGTGAGATGTTGCTTTTCTCTTGCTGCTTCCAAGATTTTTACTTTGTCTTGGTTTTCAGACATTCGATTATGATGTGTCTTGGCATGGATGTCATTAGATTCATCCTATTTGAAAGATAAATATCTTGAATCTGTACATTTGTGTCTTTTGTCAAATTTGGGGCATTTACAGCCATTATTTCTCCAAGTCCTGCCATTTTCCCTTCTTCTGAGACTCCAGTGACCCAAATGTTAGATCTCATAGCTCCACAGATCCCTGAGACTGCAAATTTTTTTTCCAATCTATTTTGCCTTTGTAGTATAGATTGGGCAATTGTTCCTCTTGCCTTCATGTTCAGTGATTCTTTCTTTCTCCCTTCCATTCTGTTGCTGAGACCACCCACTGAGACTGTAAAATTTCTATTGACATGTTTTTCAGTACTAAAAGTCCCATTTTCTTCTTTATATCTCTTATTTTTTTACTGAGACTTTCCATTTTTCATTTGTTTCAAATGTGTTTCTAATTTCCCACTGAAACATTTTTTTGTTATCATGGCTGCTTTAAAATTTTTGTCAGATAATTCTTTTATCTCTATCATCTCAGTGTTACCATGTATTGATTGTCTCTTTCACTCAAGTTGAGATTTTTTTTCCAAGGTCTTGGTATACTGAATGATTTTCAGTTGAAACCAGGACATTTGTGTATTATATTATGAGACTCTGGATATTATTTAAACCTTCTGTTTTAGATGGCTTCTTTGACACCACGCTGGCAGGTGAACAGAAGGTACTGTCTTGTTATTGCCAAGTGGAGATAGAAGTCCAATTTCCCCACTTGGCTTCCATTGGTCCCAGGGAGGGGAAGGACTCCTTGTTACTGCTGACCAGGGGTGAGAATTCTGGCTCCCTTCTAGGACTTGCTGAGAAAGGCAGAAATGCTTCACTACTGTTTCCCACGTGGCTTCTACCGACACCAAAGGTCAGGAGGTGTTGTGCTCATAACTGCTTGGCGTGGATTAAAGACTCTCCCTACATAGCCTTCTCTGACACCATTTCATCAGAGAAATTGGGGCACTTTGCTTTACAGTCTGGCAAGAGTAGAAGTCTAGGCTCACCTGCTTGGCATGGGTAGGGGTGTTGCCATGTTTTTCCTGGAGTGTTTGGCTGGACTAGAGCAGTTACTAACTAAAAATTTTCTGTCTTACTAGGCATTTCGTTCCTGGTCCTTTGGCTAGAGATAGCAGGTTTTTGTTGGGACTTTTTTGGTTTGCCCTTGTTGGTGTTTCTAAGTTACCTGTTTCTTTAGCTCCATGCCTCGGTATATGAGGTGAAAAGAGAACCCAGAGAACTCATCACCATGTTGTTTCTTGGGTCCTGAAGTCCCCAGCTTGTCTGCCTTCTTCTCTCAAACTTTCAGAGGCTCCTTATATTGCTTCAATATATAATGTCCAGGGTTTTACTTATACTTAGTGAGAGAAGTAGCAGAAGAGAAATTGCCCTTCCCGGGCAATTTGCATTTCTAAATGTCAATTTTCCTTCATTTACTCAAGATCAGGAAGTTAAGTTGGTTTATCACAGTACAAAGAGGAATACCCTTTAAATGTTTTGCAAATCTCCAAGACGAAATTATAATTGCTTCGCTTCTGAGGAGAATTTTCAGAACAAAAACTATCCTAATACTACCGTAGTGTTAGGATGTAATACAATGGTGTAAAGCCCATGGAAACATTCAAACAATTTACCAAGGATTTCAGGATGCTAATTCACTTTTTTGTGGTTTGGCTTTTATATAAATCTGAAACCAAATTTATTTATTTGTTTGTTTGTTTATTACTGTTACTATTGGAGACTGAGACAGAATTAGAGGGATGCCAGTCACATTGCACATCTGGACACTCTCCTACTCCCAACTTGCATGGGTCCTTCTGAGTTCCTAGGAGGGGTCCTGACAGTGCTCTAAATGGTTGTGTATTTTATACAATTTACAAGAATAGGGATGTGTGAATTGTAATTGCTTATGATCACTTTGTTTCCACTCTGATTTCCCCTCCATTACATGTCTCCTCTTGTTGGGTGATTTTGGAGTGGCTACAGATACTTTTAGGTGGCTGTAGATCTGTTAAGCAGAAGTGAATATGAGTTCAGTGGGATGTATTTATATGATGCATACTTACTTTTGTTTATAGTTAAATTATTGAAAGTCATCAGATACAGCATGGCTTCCAAAAATCTGGTTATTGCCCACTGTTTTGACTCCTGGAAAGTTACAAGAGAAGACTGGCAACTAACCGAGTAACAAATGTCATCAGTTGAAGGACTATTTCAGATTGGCCACTGCACAAGAAAACTTGAGATGCCTTGTAATCTCATAACTCACATATGATGGGAATTTGATAGGATTTTCCCCAAACAGGAAATAATACAAAACTTTATTTGAGGATGACATTACTGAATTCGGACATTTCTGTAACAACAAGTTGCAAAGTTGAAAATAACTTTTCTAACCTATCAGTATGGAGGTCAAATTGTAATCATTGATGCTAAAAGAAAACTCCATTTATCTTTCAATAGAAAATGCCATTACAAAATTATCATTGGAAAACATAGGAAAGTGATACCTAAGGGTAAGTTAGGGTAGAAAATTAATTTTTAAAAGTACATTATTTGGGGTGCCTGGGTGGCTCAGTCAGTTAAACATCTGCCTTCAGCACAGGGCATGATCTCAGGATCCTGGGATGGATCCCTGTGTCAACCTCCCTACTCAGTGGAGAAGCATGTTTCTCCTTCTTCCTCTGCCTCTCCCCCCACTCGTACTCTCTCATTTGCTCACTCTATCTCAGATAAGTTAAAGAATCTTTTAAAAAAAAAAAACAAATAAATAAAATTACATTTTTCAGAATGTCATGATATTTGATGTTTAAAATTTGTAATTTCTTGTGACTTCTTTTCTCATTAAATAAATACTTTTTACATAATACTTAATTTTGTTTGCATTATTTTTATGTTCTTTTTTTTTCTTTAAAGATTTTATTTATTTATTTTTTAGAGAGAGAGAGAGAGAGAGCACAGGCAGACAGAGTGGCAGGCAGAGGCAGAGGGAGAAGCAGGCTCCCTGCCGAGCAAGGAGCCCGATGTGGGACTCGATCCCAGGATGCTGGGATCATGACCTGAGCCGAAGGCAGCTGCTTAACCAACTGAGCCACCCAGGCGTCCCTGTTCTTTTATTTTTCTAAAGCCTCCCAATTATATAAGCTTTGAACCCCATGAATCTTGGTCTGCCCAGGTGGAGCCATTCTTGTGGTTTGTGAACACCCACAGAATCACTTAGTTTGGTTTAGTCAGGAGGGGATTTATTGATGGGTGTGAGAAGCCTCACAGCACCATCAGGAAGATTGAAGGACTCAGTTCTGGCTGAGTTTCCAAAGCCACAGAACCACAGACCTGGGCTTGTTAACCACAATGCTAACCCATCTCTACCACGCTGGGGCTGGTGCCTCCATTGCCACTGACTCTGGAACATCTACATCAGCTGCCATTGGCATGCTCTCCATGGATGTCTGCCTGCCTGATGCTTCAAGGTCATACTCTAGGTATGTCTAGGTCATACTCAGACTGTATCTCGTGGGCAAACACCAAACTGGGCTGGGAAAAGGAGGTCAGTTTGGAAGTCAGGACTCACAAGGCAGGGGGCTGTGAAACTGTCTGGAGGGTGTGGAAGATATTACAAGCATCTCCAATGACCAATGTCCATTACACCTACTGAATGACAAAAATCCATGGGGATTCAGGTGTAGATAAGTAAACAAGACAGGGTCTCAACTTCCAGGACTCCCAGGAGCATGAGGGAGAGAGACTAACGCCCAGACACCCCAAAGCTCTAACCACAGGCACCCTTTACAGTTCTCAAGCTGTTTTCTGACAAGGGAGGCTGCTGACTTAGACAAATCCTCTAACTGGTTTATGCAGATGGAGCAGTGCTAAGAGATGATCTCCTGGGCCCCGTAACGGGCCATCTCCGCTTAGTACATCTTACTGTTGTTTCCACTGCCTCAGGAATTCTCGGCTGCTGCTAAATGTTACATCCCACCACATATGCAAAGAAAGAAGAGGAGTATTAAAACCCAAGAATACAATGTATAGCAAACAGTCACTTCTTCCCTCACCCACGTAGTCCCAGAATATAAATGAAGGTGCTCACTCAGTTTCTAAATGTGTATGTATCTGCAGATCAACAAATGAGAGAATAACTAATATTTTGAAATATAATCCTCTTGCAGATAAAGGTAGAACATTTGTTAAGAGCATCCCTTCTGTAATCCAGGATGGGGAAAGAAGGTATCCTGGATGTAGGCAACTCTAGTGGTCATTTCCAATATGAAGACCACAGGGAGAGACTCCCAGGGATAGAGACAGGTAGAAAGGTAGTGCTGACTCTCACTTGGCTAGACAGGAAGCCATGCTGTGTGGGGCATCTTGGTGGCTCAGTGGGTTAAGCCTCTGCCTTCAGCTCAGGTCGTGATCCCAGGGTCCTTGGATCAAGCCCTGCATTGGGCTCTCCACTCTGTGGGGAGCCTGCTTCCTCCTCTCTCTCTGCCTGCCTCTCTGCCTACTTGTGATCTCTCTCTCTGTCAAATAAATAAATAAAATCTTTAAAAAAAAAAAAAAAAGAAGCAGCTCAGGGCTGTGCTGGGTGGGAACCTGGGGCGGGGGTGGGGGAGGTGGTAAGTTTACACAGGAGTCAACCACAAATCATCAGTGATTGCCTTCCCAATAAATACAGAAAACTCAAGGACTTATTTACTGAAATACAGTCACACTTGGGGATGGTTGTCTCAGATCCATTTAACACTCTGGGAGCAGGAGAGTCTGGCCATCAGTGACTGACTCATTACAAAGTAGGTGGGGGTGCCAGAAACTTCATCCTGGGGGGCAAAGGACATACCTTTCCCTGTTGTGGGGGCCTCAAGCTCCCTTCCTTCCCCTTCCTATTGGAAATGGGCAGTCAGTAGTAGTGGGCTGATAAATACTTGTCCATGGGCTCTCGGAAATAGATGTTTATTTGTATATGTATAGATGTCAAATATATGTATATTTAAGTGTATGTGTAGGTAGATATAAAGATAGATACACACACATGAATCTCTAAATTTTACTGACATAAAGAATGTATACCACATACTTTATAAACAATAATAAAACATACAATATGCTCCATCATGAATTCCAGATACCCCATGGAGTCTCATAGAATTTCTCTGCCGAGTTTTCCCCAACGCTTGTTTGGGTAGCCAACTTATAGCCCCATCTGACGACTAAGTGTGCCTCCAACATGACAGCGGGTTGCTATTTTCATTTAGGTTAAGGAGTAACACAAATAGGAGACAACAAAGACAAAACGCCAGAGTGCCACTTATCCACTAATGTCGTGAGTACCTTCTTTGCCAAACAGATCATGGTTGTCAAATCCTGGAAGAATATTTCCTTACTTTTTTGGGCTGGCCACAGTATATCGGCGTGTCAGTGTAGGGGGGCTAACTGATGGACCCTAACGTTATCCAGGCCCTGATCCATGAAACCCATGAATGTCACCTTATATGGCAAAAAGGACCCTGCTGGTATGATTAAGTTAAGGATCCTGAGATGAGGACATTATCCTGGATTATGTCCCTGTAAGAGGTACATTTAGACAAGAAGACAAAGCAATGTGAAGGCAGAGCAGAGGGAGACTTGAAAACACTAAGCTGCTGGCTTTGAAGGTGGAGGGAGGGGCCATGAGCCCAGGGGAGCCTGCTTCTAGAAGCTGGGAGAGGCAAGGTAATAGCTTCTGCCCTAGAGCCTCCAGAGAGAGGGTGCCCCTGCTGAGACTTTGACTTGGGCCTTGAGAAACTGATTTCTTCAGACCTCTGACTTCCAAACCTGTAAGAGAATAAATGTGTGTTGCTTTTAAGCCAACAAGTTCATGGTGATTTTTACAGCAGCCAAAGGAAACTTATAGTTAGCAATGTATTGTGTCTCAGCTCTAAATACACCCATGAATAAAGGCTTTATGACCAAGAAAGAAGCCTGTTAAGTGTTTCTTCTTTAAAGTGAGCACAGAGTTACCCTTTCTCAGTAGAGGGTTCTGGAGGACCACTGCAAGAGAAAGAGGCTTCCAGCAATTTCCAAGATGGCTGGAGGGAGGATCCCGTGTGGGTGGTGAGGACGTCTGGTGGCATGTCAGAGCGCCAGGCCCAGAATGCCATCCCTCTGTGATCTTGGTGATGACTGTCCACAGCCCCACCAAGAGCCTGCCTAAGGGGGGAGGAGATGGAAGGTGGAGGGGTGGAGGGTGCTCCCAGAGTGACAACTCCCTCTGCACTCTCCCTACCCCACCCCACCCGACCCCGTGAAACCCAGGGGGCACTGAGATTCCCACCGTGCACACACTTGGTGCACTTTGCCAACCACCTGCAACCTGCCTGCCGCCTGGAGGGTCTCCTGCTGTCTGCCCAGCCACTCCGGACCAGCTGTGGCCTGGCTCAGCTAGAGAATCTCTCCACTCTGGCAGAACCACCCCTCCAATAATCCAGACAACTTTGTCCTCACTCAAGCAGCTTCCTCGGCCCTAGGGCGCCCAGAATTCCCTTAGAGCTTACAGTTACTCTTTTGTTTGGCTAAGAATTGTATACTACACCACCTCTGTTTAAGCTACTGTGGGATTCTGTGTCCTCATTGGACGCTGACTCCTGCAGCTCCAAGCCCCGATTTGTAGTGTTCTCCGATGTCCGCACTGTAAATATTCCCACCGTAGTCAGCTTCAAGCCACCAGCACGACATCACTGCCGCTGGGAAGAGACAGCCAGTAGCCACCTTGATCCAAGTGTTTCTGCTGTGTAGATGTCAATAAAATAATTAGTTAAATTAACTAAGTTATAATCTCACAAAACAAACTGAGGGGGGCCGGGGGGAGGGAGGTAGGGAGAGGGTGGCTGGGTTATGGACATTGGGGAGGGTATGTGCTATGGTGAGTGCTGTGAAGTGTGTAAACCTAGTGATTCACAGACCTGTACCCCTGGGGCTAATAATACATTATATGTTTATTAAAAATTTTTAAAAATTAACTAAGTTAGTAAAATAATTAGGAAGTAATTTTTTTTGTTTTGATACAACACATTTCATCATAAGTTCACAGACTTCATTGTGTTTAACATCCATCTCTCATGACTGGCTCATAGATTTCCAGCACATTCCATAGTTGGATCTTGTTGAGTGGGACATGCCAGCTTCAGCAGAGCACTGGGGTGAAGGGCCTCAGAAACAGGCCAGGGGTGTTGGGCATTCTTGGGGCTGGGACTGGCCCCCCCAGGAGGGATCAAGGTGAGTCCTGGGTGTGGCCCCCAGCAGTGGGCTCCATGTGGGAGGAGGTGCAGGCAGGAGTTTCTCTGCTTCAGGTCTCACTCCCTTGCCTCCTGGTCGCTCCTGACCTTGACTACGCTCCTGATCATGATTGTTCCTCATCCCGTGCCCTGAGTGAAAGCTGCAGCCCTATCCCTTCCAGTGTGGTCAGAACTACCATTCTCCCTGAATCAGAGAGTGGTCATCACCATGGCTGCTCCTACTTTATACTCAGTCATGGATGTTGGGCATGTGGGTCCAAGAGCCAGGGGTCTTGTTCTGATTTCACCACTGGCTGGTCGCAGGACTTGGGCCAGCTGCCCACAGTCCCAGGCCTGATGGCCCCTCAGCGAGAGTGGGCCTGAGCTTTCTTCCAGGACAAAGAGTTGCTTCGGGTCCACCATGGTGGCAGGACAATGTGCGGACCCCTGCAGTTTCCGGGAGCTGCAGCAGCATCTACAGGGGGTGTGGTCCTGCTGGGAAACTTTATCCCTGAGAACTGGCCGGGGGCCCCGCTCACAGGACCTGCTGTCAGATAGCTCAGGCTTCATCCAGAGAAAACAAAACGCAGGCAAGACATATGATCTTCCTTTTCCACTTTCCCAGGGACCAGAGTCTCTCTAACAGAACCCAGGGGAGACAGACCCTCCTCAGAAATAAAACCCTCTCTCTGGCTGTCTTCTGGGACAATGGAGGGCTTCACAGGGAGCCCTGAGAGCTCTCCACCAAGGGAGCGGGCTGGGCTGGGGCAGGGGTCAATGTCTGGACCAGCTGCCTAGAGCCCACGCAGTAAGGAAATGAAACTCCCTTTTCTCTGGAGCACTTTGTCAGAGTGGGGAATGATGTGGGGAGGGGGTCAGCGTAAGGAGTATCAGTGCAGACCAATGGCCCCCACAGTTAGTGGGAGAAAGGGAAATCCTAAACAGTAATTCCAGGACACACCTGTACTGGGGTGATGCCAGGTGCCTCAAGGGCCAGAGGGAGAACCCAGAAATATTCCTGGCCCAGGGTCCAGTCTGTAGAGCTCCTAGCCAACAGCTGTGGTCCTCCCCTTCCTGCCCTTCCCAACTGCACACTTGCCTTCCTGCTCAGGACCCGCACCCCAGGTCCAGCTTGTGGCACTTTGGCAAACTCCACGATGCATTCTCAAAGATATTTCACTCTGGCAACCCAAAATGAGTCCCAGAAGGCTTTCCTAGAAAGGACTCTTTTCTTTGACCTGATGGCTCCCACACCGCCATTAGCCGCCCCACCAGGCCTTCCCCATCCCTCTCTTATTTTGCTCCTCTCTAACCACCTGCCCTCCTGCTCCCTCATCTTTGGTGCCACAACCAAAGACCTTCTTTCATGTCCCCTTTCACAGCTTCTAAAGCCTGACCTAGTCCAAGAAAGCTGCCCACTGATGGGCAGGAAGGGCCCAGGCTGCGTGATCCATTTCTGGGGAGCCTGGTCTGCAGCCCTCCCTCCGCCTGCTGGACCCGTTGCTCCATCGGCATAGATAGGTGTATCTGGCTGCCCAGCATCTACACGTTGCTTTTCCTGGGTTCCTGAGAGGAAGGTCAATGAAAGAAGGATCATGTTTGCTCTGGAGAGAGGCAGAGAGACAGAAAGAGAGAGAGAGAAATGGAATTATGAATAAATATTTACACCAATACATGTATACACTGGACATATTATAGGTATAATGTTATCTATGCCTACATGTATGTTTACACATGTGTGCCTACACACACGTAGAGTACATGTATGTGCATGTGTGTATATGTCGCAGCAACTCTAAACGCACAATGCTCAATCTGACCAGTCAGATCCCCGGCCAGTGGGGCCCTCCCAGGAAGAACATTCTATCTGCAGGACAGGGGCCCCAGAGAGGCAAGTGCACATCCCAGGAGGCAGGCAGGGGCCAAGGCAGGAGCGTGAATCTCCCGGTTTGCACACCCATCGTGGCCGAGCAGTTGACCGGGGGCCTCCTCCCTTGTTACCTTCCTCTTCTCTCCCTGAGCCAGGCCAGCTACCCTCCTGTGGCTTCTGTCACCGCGAGACATCAAGGACCTTTGGCTTGTTTGTCCAGCCCCGTTGCTCCTGGGCTCCAGACCCAGAGACCCAGCCAGAGCTTGAAACCCAGCCTCACACTGTCGTCCCCTCACTGCCGGCCTCTCCCAGCCCATGGCCATGCATCACCGGCTTTTCTCTGTCGTCTCTTGCGATGATTCCTTGGATCTCTGGCTTTCCAGCATTGGCACCAGCGTCCCAGATGGCAACCCCCCCACACACTCTCCAATTAGAGCAGTGCTCAGCTCTCCCCCTGGCAGGCTCCCCCTCTCCCCTTCCTCGCCATGGCCTCGGGCAGCTTGTTCAGCATCCATGACTATTAAGTGGCTGGTGTTGGACGAGCTTTCAGATGACCAGTCGCTGATGCAGGTGACCATGTGGCACTCCCCCATCGCAGCCCCCTTTCCAAAGCCAGGCTAGGGGTTGCTGGTCACAGGGGCTGCTGGCAGAAGTGCTGAGGCCTCAGCACAGTTCCGTGCCCTCTTCCAGGGATGTGTACCCATTGGACTGTGGGTGCCCCCAAGGCACTCCTGCCTGCAGGGCTGTGGGATCTCCCTCTTGGCTTCCCTTACCCTGCATGTCCCAGGCCTGGCGGGACTTCCCCGTGGATGTCCCCATTCCAGCAGTTTCTGGCTCTTTCCAGCCTTCCTCAGTAGCCAATAGGTCCCGAGACCACCCAAGTGTGTCTGGAGCAGGGATCCAGCTTGAAAGAGTTGTTGGCCCCACTTCCCCTCACCTCGTGTCCAAAAGAGCTGGAAGCCTCAGGGCTGGGCAATCCAGAGGGGCCTGGGCAGCCTGGTCATTCTCTTGGCACATCCCATCTGAGGAGTGGGCATGCCTGCTCACAGCCACCAGACACCAGGGCTCCCGGGGAAGGGCACCAAGGTACAGATGCCCGGCCCTGGAGCTCTGCCCTGCCCGACAGAAGGGGTACATTTGGCAGCTTCACCTACCCAGTAGAGACACCTGTTCCTAATTCCCATGAAGGGGCCATATGTGCTAAATGGGGGTCTCTGCCTATTTGCATAAAGACTGAGGCATTTGGTAGGACAGAGACGTCCGTCTTGGTCGGCCAGCTCCCTGCAGACAGCCAGGTCACCAGGGGAGGAAAACCAAAGGGGCTTTTGCAACAGAGATTCTATGGAGAGGTGTGAGCAGGAGCAGTACGGCTGGGGACCCACCCAGCAGAGCACCTGAGGGCACCGCCATGCACCCCCCAGGGCCACAAAGGGCCACAGCAAAGCGGGGAGAGACACTCCTGCAGAGCATAGGAGTGGGGGCAGGGGGACGGGGACAGAGGAGCAGACTTATTCCTGGGCATTGTAGGAATGCCAGAGGATGCCCAGAAATGTCAGTGCCAGAGGGGCCTCAACATCAGTGGAAGACGTAGGTGTCCCCACGAATGCCCTGCTCCCAGCAACTGGGGCCCTGGTCCCCACATGCCTCAGCCCCGCATGCTCCGTCTCAGGGGAGCTATCCACTAGGAATCCAGCGCCCAGGGACAGGGTTTCCCTCTGGAGTTCCAGGGCGCTGACTTCCCTTCCACACTCTCTGAAATTATTTAGAATTGAGGAGTCTGAGGCCACTCTGGTACAAGCAAGGTGGCTATAGCAGGTGGAGCAGAAGCAGGGCTCCCTGAAGGCAGCATCCTCTGCTAACTCCCCCTGTGCTGCCTCTGCCCGGGAGCAGGACTCTGTCCATGATTCGGACTCAGCCAGGTGGGCCCAGGCGACTGCATCAAACTTTACCATCCTTTCCTTTCTCCCTGGTAGCGTCCTCCCAACTCCTCAGACTGGCCTGGTCCGAACTGATTACGACCAAATTAGTGACTGACCCTCTGTTTCACAGGACTCTACTGGAGCCTAGGAAGAGGGACAGAGGGCAGGAGAATCGGGCCTCCTAGGGTCACCAACTTACCAGCCCTGCCCAGCGACGTGGATGTGGACCACCGGCAGCTTGGAGGGGTAAGTACAACAAGAACCCACCCCAGGACTATCTCCTACAGGTCTCTTCACACGTGTGCACAAAGGACTGTCATCCCAGTGAGTTGCGGTGGCAAGAGCTCATTCCATCAGGGCCCTAGGGGCTGGGTAAGGAAGGCAGGAGCACAGTAGAGGAGGACCCAGCCAGGAAAACACAGAGCGCACTGTGTCTCTGTTGTCTCTGTTCCCACTTTGGGGAGTGGAGGAGGGGCTTGATATTCTTGCCCCAACCTAAGCCCAGAGAAGAGGCTCTGAGGCTCTTGGCACCCAGGGTAGGGAGCAGAGCATAGCGAGGGACTCAGGAAGCTCGCAGAGGGAACCTGGAATTGGGGTACCCAGACTGTACCTTGGTTCTTTTGCAAGAGGGAATATGCCTGGTGGAGGAGCTACAGTGCAGACAACTGTCCTGTCCACTGTAGCAGGACAAAGGAGACAATGCAGAACATGTCTGAGTTCAGGTCATCTTGACCAGACTTTGCTCAAGAAATGACCTGCAGGGGTGGGGATGCCAGCAGGGGGCCATATATGCCAAAGGATGCAGGAAAACGGCCCCCAAAGGACCCCTAAAAGCCCACTGGGAAAGAAAGAGAAGGCTGGGGGCGCCTGGGTAGCTCAGTGGGTTTAAGCCTCTGCCTTCAGCTCAGGTCATGATCTCAGGGTCCTGGGATCGAGCCCCGCACCGGGCCTGCTCAGCGGGGAGCCTGCTTCCCTTCCTCTCTCTCTCCGCCTGCCTCTCTGCCTACTTGTGATCTCTGTCAAATAAATAAATAAAATCTTAAAAAAAAAGAGAGAGAGAAGGCTGTGTGAATGGATAGAATGCCTGTGTCCTCCATTGAGGGGCTGAGAATAGCCGAATGAATGCAAGAGAAGGAGAAGCCCAAAGAGGTGGAGGAGGAAGAGGGGAAGGTGGAGGTGTGTGATGGAGGGATGCAGGAATGGAGGGATCCAGGAATGAAGGACTCAGGAGTGAGAGGTACAGAAATAAAAGGATGCAGGAGGGAGGGGTTGAGGGATGGTGGGCATCATGGGGGAAGCAAGGATGAGGGATGACAGTGTGAACCATGCTGGGAGGCAGAATACAGGGCTGCAGAGACGCGAGGCAAAGGGGTACAGGATGCAGGTTTGCGAGATAGATAGAGGAGGGAAGCCATGTTGAGGAAAGCTGGTGCAGGGATGTAACCCAGGGATTAGGGATGTAGAGGTATGGGAGATGGACACGAAACTGAGTCATGTAGGGCTGAGGGGTGCAGCAATGAGAGAGGGGGGGAGGGGTAGTGGAGTGAGAGAGGTAGCACTGAAAATCCAGGTTTTATCTTAAAACTTTAAATGCGGGTGACAAATTCAAATTTGGGTAAAATACTCCGCCAGCTGAACAAAACGCAAGCCTCAAGCTCAGGGGCACCACACATGCTTTTGGAGGCCAAGGTGAGGGCCGTTTTGGGGAGCACGGCATCAGTCGGTGAGCCCTCACCAAGGCCGGCCCTGTTGCAGGGGCTTTGGTTTCTGGGTGCAGAGGCCACTGTGGCCCTGGTTGAGCTGCGCCTGCACATCGTAGGCTGTGACTGGGAGGTTAAGTGCGGGGCAAGATCCGGCTGGCAGGCGAGGGCAGCCCCATGCCCCCTGGAGGCGCCCAGAGCCTGGGAGGCAGAGGCCCTGCAGGGAGGAGCTGCAGGTGAGGCTCCTCGAAACCCTGGCTGGGCTGGTGACTGGGCTCACACTCCGATGTCCCCAAGGGCACAAGCTGGAGGATGGAGAGCGTGGTGCTGGCTCACAAGGCAATGCGAGCATCCTGTTGGCCCAGGGAGCAGTGATGAAGGATCTGGCCCCATGGGGGTCCTAAGCAAGCATGAATCCTTGGAGGCAGGCAGGCAGGTTCGGAAGGGGGCCACCTGAGAGCTTCCTTCCCTGTTCCCACCGTCCCCACCCCACGTAGCTGGAGCCATGTCCTTCTGCCGATAGCCTCCATCCTCGCTGGCCCATCTGCCCTCCATGGTGCCAAGCTCCATCCTGTCCTGCAGCCTGGCAAAGAGCATTCGTCAGCGTGAGTGCGTGACAGCATGAGGCACCTTGCTTATTTCCCAGCCCCGAGGTATGTTAGAGAGAGGAGGACACCTGTGGAAGAGCATACCTTCGCCCAGCACCCCAGGCAGTAATGAGTACACCTGGAATTCACAGGCTTCTGTCATTAGGCTGAGGTCCTGGGGGGCAGCAGGGAGAGTTGGGGCTGGTCACAAGGCAGCAGCAGTGATCAGCATTAGTGTCTGGAACCAATTACTTGAGCCACCAGCCGGGGTGGTGCAGCCATGAGGTAATGTCAAGTTGATAGCTTGAGAGCCAGGGGCAGGTGCGGTGGCAGGTGTATGTGCTTGGTGTGGGGTGGGGTTCAGAGGAGGAGAGAAGGCTGGGGTGCTTGGAATCACCTCAGAGCCAACTGTCCCCCGAGGAAGGAGACCCTCAACTCCCTGGGGTCCCAGGCATGCCTGGGGCCCTGCTTCTGCAACAGCCCCCATTCCTCTGGGAGGGAATTTTCCACTCTCAAGACTCACAGCTGGTTCTGACATGAGGAGTTTTGGAAAATCAGACAACATGGGGCCCCCTCGGGAGGTTTTCATTTGGCAGTGAATGAACAAAGACTAAAGCAGGCCCACCCCACCTGGCTCAGGCAAGGAAACATGGAGAACATCCACCAAGGGGGATCAGCCAGAGAACCGGGTGGAGGGTGTCCCTGCCTGTGTGGGCACACCGTCAGGTGGGAGACAGCAGCCCTCGGGCCAGCACACCAGCAACACATGACTTCATGGAGGAAGGTCCTGGGGCTCAGGCAGGGGCCCTGAGTGTGACCACTTGCAGTTAGAGCAGAGCTGACCAGGGAGCAGGGCCCAAGAGAGAAGAGCGTGGGGGCCACAGAGACTCCTGAGAGGATGGGAGGGCCCGGGAGCAGAGCATGCTGGCTCCATCGGGAAGTCTGAACTTTCTTCTGAGAGTCAGGAGGTGACCCTCAAGTGTGAGAGGAGCCCCCCTCCCCACACCAGGGAGAAGGCAAGTCCAGGGTGGTCACGGTAGAGCACTGGTGGAGGACGCAGAGGAAATGGTTGCTGTCGGGGAGGGACCCATAGGAGGTGGTAGGTAGCCCTGTGACTCCTGGGTCCTTTGGGCCCTTGGGTCGTGGCTCACCTTGGCTTAAAACCTTCAGCTTGGCTTTGGTCCCCCCAGTGTCATGAACACCTCCTGAGAGAGCCTAATTGTACCCGATGACCACGGTGTAGACTTCGGTCATACAAGACCCGAAGTACCGTCTCACCAGAGTCTGGGAAGGCAAGGGGCTCTCTGGTCTTTGGTTAGAGTGCTCACAGTAGACATGTGCCTTCTGTCACACCCTGAACGTGGCATTTCCTGTTCTTGGGTCCTCCTAAGCTTCCAACTCCCTGAAAATCTTCCCTATCACCCAGTGCCCTCACCATGCCAAGACCCAGCCTGGGGTAACTCAGCCTCCCCCAACCCCTGAGTCTGGATTCCCCCCACCTAGCTGAGACACCCCCCCACCACCACTCCACCAGGGCCCACATAATGTCAGTAGAATCCGTCAGCCATTTGGTCCCCGACGTCACCTGTGGGGCAGGACTCGGGCTAGCAAAGCAGTCCTGAGGAGGTCACCAAGCCGATGGGTCACCGCGGCAGCACAGTGAAGGGAGAGGACATGACTCCTGGGGGTTTTGGGAAGGGGCACAGTCATTGCCTTCTGGGGCAAGAACATGGAAGAAGGGCTGGGCCACGTGCTGGCCTGCAGAGCTGAATGGGCAGAGTAAGGGGGAAAAAACTGCCCTCCTTGACATGGAGAGGACTTGACAATGCCACCCACAGAGGCAGGAGGGCATAGGGTGAGGACTCGGGGGCTGTGCCACTAGCAGAGCAAGTGACTTCCCTTCTTCCAGACTCCGATCTCCACTGGGACCTCTTGACAGAGACTCGTAAAGGAGACTCGGGGACAAAATCAGCATTATAGCTAGAGATCAATCATTACACAAATTAATGTATACAGAACAGACATGTCACGAGAAGTGCCCTTTTCTCTCCCACTTGGGATTGTTCGCTGTGATTATGCTCCAACCTCAACGCAGACAGGACAAGGCAGGCATCGCATCCGGAAGCCAGATGTTAAGCAGACATGCGCCAAGCGTCATCATTTAGCATTCGAACGTGCTGCCCAGCCTGGCCAGGTGCCCCTGGTGGTATTAGAGTCCTGGATCGAACATCCTGTGTCTGAACATGTGGGACACAGGAGCTACAACTCAAAGTCATGGTTCCGTCACTCAGGGAGAAGCAGTACCCTCTCATTCCCACCAGAAATCTGGTCTCCACTCCCTACCCACACACACCCCCCCCCCTTCGCATTCCCTGCCCTTTATATACTCCCCGCTGCTTTATAAACACGTGCCATCGTCATTGTCCAAACAATGGGAGGGGTGGGGCCAGGCCTTGGAAAATACTGTCCTGTGCACAACAGGTGTATCTGGTCAGTCGCTAACAGGTGAGCGAAATAAAATCTGACTTACACCCTAGGCGAGGCGTGGTGTGTAAGTGTGTGTGAGTGTGTGCGCGTGTATTTGATGATGACACAGGATGGCATGAGGGCCCCTTATCTTGTATCAGAAGATGCATGATTTGTAGAAACACAGACAGATGTGTTAATTGTAGGATGAATGGCTCTGGGCGCTGTAGGTCCGTCAACCTTGGATTATACATCATAAAGGAGATCTTGATAAAAGAGTGAGTGCACTGTGGTGACATCTCATTAATTCAGCCCTGGCAGGAAGCAACGAGATCTAATTTTTCCAGATAACTTGGGTTACCCCTGTAATCACTCAAACTTACAAATTAGCATTTTATCAGAAACATTGTTATCCTTAACTGAAGTATTCTGACCACAATTTAATCTTCCTCGGGTACCTCGGGGCTGCCTGTGGAAGATGGGTCATTCTGTGGGCTGTGATCGGGATGGCTTCAGCAGTAAGGGTGACCATTTGGCCCCAGAGGAGAGGGCTCCAGGTCACTGCATCTTTTGGCCTCACATCTACAGTGTGGCTGAAGCAATTGACAAAGGCCCACAGGGATCAATTACAGAAAAATGGCTGAGGTTAACATCATCATAATCGATTGAAATGCTCGGGCTGGGCTGATGCTTAATGGATTGCATTGTCATCCATCCAGACTTTGCTGAGGGGGCAAGGAGGCTGGAACTGGGATACCGGGAGGCAGGCACATGCACCCATCTCATAATCTCAGGGGGTTGGGTGTGACCCCTGGGGCCGATCTTCAAGCTCTGGCAGTTTATATACCACAGTGCTCAAGACCATCCAGTCTTGTTGTTACTGGCTAGCTTTTACCTCACCATGTTCTATGGGGGATTTTAGGTGGCAGCCACTGTCACCCTGAGCTTGGACCCTCTGCCCACCATCTGGAGCCTGCCAGGGAAGGGCTCCCTGCAGCGGGTGGGCCATTCTCTGTGGAAACTCCAGCAGGTGCAATGTTCGCTGCTGCAAGTCTCCTGGAGTTGGCTGGCTGACAGTCCTCCATTCAAGCCCCCTAAGGAAGTTGAGTAAACTGAAGGCCAGGAGCTACAAAGCTAGGGACCAACCCCTGACTCACGGTGACTGTCACCTGAGAACACCCGAGAAGGCACTGCTGTGAGAACAGTCACGAGTCACTGCGACTAGTAACAGTAAATAACAGTAAAGTAAACCAAAGTTTGCAATCTTCTTGTTTGTGAATTAGAGTGGTTTATAAACATCAGATGCATTGATCATGCATTATGCTCACTATTTTATGTAAATTGTCTCATACCCCCATTTTACAGATGAAGAAATAGAGGGCTTGAGCAGTCAAAGACCACATGGAGGTATTCGAGAGCTCTGCAGCCTAAGCCTTCTGCAACTTTGTTGCCCTCCTCCTTATCAAGCCCCACTGCCCGACCATTTCTAGCACACCACTTGTGCTATGGTTCTGGAGAGAGAGGGGTGCAGGGACAGCTGGCTTACTGGCCCTTGCCTGCCTCCCTCCTGAGTGTCACAGACCAGCGAAGGTTTTATAAATCTCCAGTTTCATCATCTACTTTCAAAATGTTTTCATGATTGTTATATAAAAAATTAACTGAATTATTTACTTCTTCAAGCAATTTTCTTCCTTATGTAGCCCAGACCTCAGCTGTTCCCATTCCATTAGATGCTATATGAGGACCTACAGGGGCAGGTCACTTAGGAATAGCACTTGGCTGCTAGGAACAGACTGTGATGTAAACAGAGAGCATTTTGTTTCTCCCTCATGGAAGTGAAGGCAGAGGTGGGGTGGAGGCTCTGCTGTGTCCTCAGGGACCTTCCGTCTTTCTGCTCTGCCTTCCTCAGTGTGTGGTTCTATCACGAAGGTCATCGAATCCTGTCCCAGCCAGAAGAAAGAGGGAAAAAGAGCAGGCAGAAAGGACACAGGCTCCTTCTTAAGAAGTTGTGTTTGGCAGAGTTCGGCCCAAAAACCAAAACATCCAGAAACTACACTTGGTGTATCAGTCAGAAGGAGGTTCACACAGGGAACTGAAAGGTGGAAAGAAGATAAAGAGCAAATATGGATGCTCAGGTAGCGGTGCTACTTGCTAGCTACCCTGTGCAGCATTGCAGCTAGGGCTGGGGAACAAAGGAGAGAGGTGGTGTGCCCACAACTAGTAGCTCAGAAGAAGGTTGGGCCATACCTCCGAGGGAGCAGCAGGGCCGATGCTGGGAGAGCCCAAGGAAGCAAAGGCTGACTTGTCCTCCACTGCACAGCCATGGAGCATGCACAGCTGGAAATTCTATACAGTATGTGGAAAATTACAGCAACCCAGTAAAGTCAGAACCACTGAGGGTTGAGATGCATCAGCAGTGAAGTTTCTCCCTTACTGCAGCCAGCTAAATAAGCTTACCATTTTTGGCCATTGATGTGACACTGGTGGTCTTAGGTTAGTGGGCTGAGACAGGTGGAGGGCACAGCATGACTCAGCCAAGACCCTCAGTCCTGCAGACCAGGTCCTTGACATAGTAATTGCATGGATACCGCTTGAGTCAACCTTCTGTCTGAGGCCACATCCTGCCTGTGACAGCAAGGTGAGTGTCAGTCTGAGCTCCAAATAGTTCACCAAGCCCTTCAGTGAGCTGAGTGTTGTTTGCCTGCAAGGGGTTGTCTCCAAGGAGAGGGCAGATGTGGATCGAATAAGTCCCTCCTCAAGCAGCTCCAAGGGCTGTGTCTGCCCTGGCTCTATAGATGTCTTCTTACAGGTGAACAACACTCGGGATATGGATGAGTACACAATTCACAGGAGGGTCATTCATTCCACAGTTGAGTACAGCTGGCTCTGGGCCAGTTTCTGAAGATTGCATACACATCATTCTACCAACTACCACAATCCTTGAGGGATCATCTCAGTCGGAGTCTGTGCTCTAGCCAGGCCAAATACCTGTTTACTTCGTATCTCCACAATACAAGTCTTACTCATATAAATGCCATTATGTCCCTCAGGGAGACAATTTGAAGTCACCGTGGCCACTTTGGGTAAATTTTGACATAGATAGGATTGCTATTTTGATGGGCATCTGAAAACAAGTAGAAAAAAAAAATAATCCTGCATATCCAATGCAGGACATTCTTTATTTGACATGAGGAGACCTCTAAACTCAATTCAAATTCTAGAACTGTCTACCTAGAAGATTTCCCAAATCCCAGGTGAGAAAGGAAAAACTTCAGTGATGAATTCAGACTCATGCCGGGCACACACACCCCAGGTTTTTCTGACCTCCCCCAGCCAGTCCATGTGTGGCTAGGTCAGGAGATGGAATGCCTTGGATGAGAGAAGCTAGCTGGCATGACCCTAAAGTGGACACAGGCTGGAAAATACTTAAAACACAAAGTAGGAACTCTGCTAGCAGAGACACTTGTCAATATTGCAAACAAAAGAGTAGCTGGCAATTAATCTCTCATCCTACCCACAAAGAAACAGGAACTCAAAAGTTCTGAAGTATTCTGAAGGGGCTTCAAGGGAGATGATAGCCAATTCCTTCTCCTCTTCTTTTCCACCTCCTTCCCTCTTTTGGTCCATCTCATGAAAGACTTTGGAAATTAATTACAATAGATTGTACTTTCTAAAAATGTCTACTACAAAATTCACGTTTCCTACACTTTTCGAGTCTACCTACTCCCTCAGTAGGAGAGAGAGTTTATGTCCATTCCCCTTGAGCTTGAATGTGCCTTTGTGACTGACTTTATGGATAGATTGGGGTAGAAGTAATGCTGCAGTGCTGGGCTAGAAGAGGGAATCCAGCTTCCGTGTAGCCAACCACCATGCTGTAAGGATACCCAACCAGACCTATGCAGAGACCACATGGAGGGGTCCACATTGGAGGGGAAGCACCAAGCATGTGAAGAATAAGCCATCCCCATTCTTGGAATCTCCCAGCTTCAGTCCCCAGTGATCGTGGGACAGAACACAACCTTCTGCTGTGCCGTTTCCAAATTTCTGATCCATAGTATCTGTGAAAGTTAGTGATTGTTTTATACCTCTAAGCTCTGAGGTATTTGTTACACAGCCATGGAAATTCAAACATTAAATAATCACAAAAATGTTCTGTCATTATGTGCACACTCTTGAACTAACCACTCAGGCAAACAATCCTAACACAAAAGAAAAATAAACTAGGTTGTAAGGTCTCTTAAAATCCACAGGAGATACTTCCCTAATTGGTTACAGACTGCTTATATAAATTCAAAAGAAGACAATTCAAGAACTTCTAAAGGAAAAAGGAAAAAATTCACCCATTGATTTTGTGGTTGACTCAAATTTTTTTCAAAGGGAAAAAGTTTAACTGTGATATTCATTAATGGCCTTGGTTACAAAATAAGAATAAAAGCAGGTAATTTACAGCTTTTAGCTTTTAAATATGGCTGGGAAACTTGTTTAAGGACATTTTATAAATATAGAAGGGTATAATTGAAAGAAAAGTTCATGAAATGTTCTTGATAGATGACTATAGACAAATTAAAATGAGTGGTAATTTTAATTTAAAACATCTAATTTCTGCTTCCATACAGAATACAGAAAGCGGCAAGGAAAAATGAGAAAATCTGGCTAGTCTACAATTTGGAGTACCCAATTTTTCTTGAGCCTATCAGAGTCTAAGATTACAAGGGAACCAAATAAGCTAAATTCCAAAAAGGGAGCACACCCTCCTCCAAGAGGAAATGCAGTGCACAACCTGTTTCCCTTTCAGCCAAGCACAGGTAAAGGATGGCCACCAGGAGGTATGATGACATTAGCTAGTATTTTAGCAAATCATTAAAAGTCAATTGTGGGCCTGGATGTAAATGAGAAAGGCTGAGGAATTCAGTCTTAGGTGAGTCAGAATTCACTTGTTCTTAAGAGAATATTAGGAGCAGAGCAGGGGCCTGGGAAGGGACAGGCATATGAGGATGCAGGAGGCAAGCTGCTGTTGGAGGATAGGCACAAGGCCCTGCCCCTTCCCTGGATCTGTTCCTCCTACAAAGCAAAAGCCAGACATTGAGGGAGGGGTAGAGGTAAAAATCCATTGCTTTTGAAGAAAGAGTAGAAGCAAACCCTATTTGCTTCTGGGAGAGAGGTAGGAAACCTCTTACCCCAAGGACATAGAGACAAATCCATTGCTATGGTGGGAGGGAAAGGCAAGAAATCATTTTGGGCCCGGAATCTGACACCAGTAAAAGCAAAGGTCTGCTACCAGTGAGGGGAGAGGGTCAGGAAAGTTCCATCTAAAAGCAGAATTTAGAGACAAGGCAGAACTGAGTTTCCCTGGGAAGGTTGGGCAGGAATGCTGAGAAAGCCCCACACTGAGGTTTACAATCTATCGAAGAGTGAGGCTAGACCAGGATAACAGAGTGGCCCCTCTCACCAAAGGCCCAGAGTTGAGAAACAAGTCTTAGCACAACCCCTGATGGAGAGGCAAGAGTATAGAAAGAGCCTATCAGTGGCATAGGCATGCAGGAAAGGCTGAGAGGTAAAGGGATTATCAGGAACACTGAGAGAAACCATCTGGTGTCCCAGTCCCCACTATCAGCACAGGTAAAAGCATCCCACATCAAGAGAAATTGAAAGTGTCAGCTACCCTGCAGATAGCCATAGCAACAGTAAAACCCAGACCTGGCTCAACTCCTAACTGGGAGCACTGAACCTTGAATACTAAAATCCAGGCAGAAGAGGCATGCTCATATGCAGGTGTAAATGCAATTTCCTCCAGTCTATACTGTTCTACACACAATGTCTGGCACACAATAAAAAAAAAAATCACAATTAAAAAAAAGTGAAAGAAAACAATCTAGAGATAAAGCAATCAGCAGCAATCAATTTGATGACCCAGATGGTTGGAACTTTTAGACAGGGATTTAAGAATAACTATAAGTAATATGTTAATGCTTCAGTGGAAAGGGGGGAAACAAGCATGAACAGATGGGGAATTTCACCAGAGAGAGCCAACTATAATAAGGAGTGAAATAGAAATGCTAGAAATAAAGTATATGATATCATAGATGAAGAATTCTTGTGACCAGTGCATAAGTAAAATGAGTATAGCTTTGGAAAAAATCAACAAACTTGAAGATAGGTCAATATAAATGATGTGAACTAAAACACAAGGAGAAAAAAAGTAGTGAAAGCAAATCAGAGCATTCAAGGGCTGTTGGTAGGACATCATCAGATGGTCTAATACACATGTAGTCAAAATCACAGGGGTCCCTGGATGGCTCAGTTGGTTAAGCAGCTGCCTTTGGCTCAGGTCATGATCCAAGGGTCCTGGGATTGAGCCCCATGTCAAGCTCCCTGCTCACTGGAGAGCTTGTTTCTTCCTCTCCCTCTGCCTGCCACTCTGTCAAATAAAATATTTAAAATAAAATAAAATCACAGATGGAGAAGAGAGAATTTTTAAAAATATTTTATTTATTTATTTGACAGACAGAGATCACAAGTAGGCAGAGAGGCAAGCAGACAGAAGAAGGAGAAACAGGCTCCCTGCTAAGCAGAGAGCCCAATGCAGGGCTTGATCCCAGGACCCTGGCATCATGAGCTGAGCCGAAGGTAGAGGCTTAACCCACTGAGCCACCCAGGCGCCTCAGAGAAGAGAGAATTTTAAGATAATTTTAAGAGAAGAAATATTGGAAGATACTAGGCAAGAATTTTCCAAAAATAACAAAAGACATTCAACCACAGATTCGAGAATTAGAAAATTCCAAGCAAAATAAACAACAAAAAGAGAGAGAAAGAAAAAAAAAAAAAGCCACCAACACCACCACCAACTCTCCTCACCCCCAACACTCACACACTATACACATCATTGTCCAGCTGCTCCAAGCTGAAGAGGAAAGGTTGAAGGCAGCCAGAGGAAAGCGGTAAGTTACACACAGAAGAGCAAAGAGTTACAGAACACTTCTGATCAGAAACCATGCAAACAAAAAGACAATGGAATGGCATCTTTAAAAGTGCTGAAAGGGGGGGAAAAGACTATCAACTCAGAATTCTATACTCAGTGATATCTTTTGAAATTAAGGCAAAACACATCTGCAAACAAACGAAAGCTGAGAGAATTCATTGACTGCAGGCTTGTATCATAAGAACTGTTAGAGGAAATTCTTGAGGCAAAAGGAGTGCTTGATAGTCACCCCAAGCAGGGCAGGATGAGCCCTCCCCAACCCACCCCCTATCCTGGAATAGTTGAGATATTGATATGATGATGCCATACACACCAAAAAGACATGGAAAGATTTATTATTCATGGGATTTCCTGAGAAAAGAAGGGCAGGTACAAGCCAGTCCAAATGGCAAGAGCAAAGTGGGGCCAGTGACTTTGGCTTGTACTGTGGCTGAGAGCAGGGCTGAGGAAAGGCTTTGGGCACTCCGGCTGGGGTTTGTGTGGTTTGAACCTTCTTTTGGCACCAGTGTTCAGGTTTTCTTATCAGCTTTCTTATTGGACTTTGCCCCAAATGTGTGCCAAAAAGAGAAGAAGGAGGAGTGGGGCTCATTAAGCTGTAAATGGTCCAGCATCAGAAGTGGAATCTTACTCTTTATTACCTGTAGTATGATAGCAGGTGGAAACTTGGATTTACACAGGAATGGAGAGCATTTAAATTCATGGCTTCTGGTTCCAGAAAAAATGAGTAATCACATTTCACCTTATTCCTCCCACTATTTGCAACCCAAACTCTGAACAAAACCCATAAAGCAACCATCAGAAACTTTTAAGAGACAGAGATGGGAAGTTGGGCTGACCAGAGACCTTGAGGAAAACCAGGCAGTGATTTCTTTGGGTTTTTTAGTGTGCATGTGTGTGTGTCTAGCACCCTGCACATCCTTGCCTGAGCACTAGAGACACCCACAACCTAGAAATATCAACAGACACAGACCAAAAAATCCCAAAAACTCCAAAGGAAGCTTGTTCTCTGGACAAAAACTTTGACAAAAGGGAGCCCTACAGGATGGAACCCACTACTCCAGATGGAATTCCTCACAAAAAGCTACCCTAGCCCCATCCAGCCTTCAGTGGCAGGGACTGGAGTCAGGGCTGTCAACCATTTCTGCCCTACACTAATAAGGAGGCAGCCTCCTTCCTCCCATTAGGGGGATAGTGATGAAGACCATAGGCAGAGACCTGTTGACCATGCCTGCACTTCACTAATGAGGAGATCTACCTCCTCCACCCTGGGATTTGGGGCAGACTTTGGAGTGAAGCCCCACCAATCTTTATGATCCTACACTAACATGAGCAGAGGTGGCACCCCTCCTCCTCCATTCCTAGCACTGCAGAGACTATGGAGGGATCCCTGTCTATCAACTGTCCTGCACTAAGCAAATATCAGCAAAAGGTGGTGCTCCTCCACCACACCCTGGTGTAGCAGTTGCAGGGACTATAACTATCCCCTGTGCACTAAACAAACAGCAAGAGGAGGGCAGCAACCTTCCCCTTCAAGTCAGAAAGTGAGTGAGGTGGGTAGGAAGGTTACAGAAAGAAAAAAAAAAAAAAAAAAAAACTGGAGACAGGGACAATTTACATCTGTGTATGATGACCTGAGCAGACCCCAAAGCAGTCCATACATGACCAACCAGAATCAAAACATCAAGAGATCGGAGACTTAATTTAATGTCAAATACTGCTCTCATTTCAGACTGGCCTCTGAGCCATACTGAGCAGACCAGAATAGCACAGCAAACTAAATTGGCATTTGAACCACAGCCCACAAAAGTGTGCCAGAATGTGCACTCTGAACCTAAACAGGCTGACTGCCTGCTGAAAAAGATTTAAATAGAAAACAGAATCTTGTAACAACACTCAAAATGTCCTGGTTACCCACAATTACTCATCATACTAAGACCAGGAAAATCTCAACTTGAATGGGAAAAGACAATCAACAGACATGAACACCAAGATGATACAGATGCTATAATTATGAGACAACAATTTTAAAGGAGCCACCACAAAAATGTTCCAAAAAGCAAGTACTAGCACTCTGGGGGAAAAAAATCCTTAAGCAAAGAAAAAGAAGACTTAAGAAAAACCCAAAAAATATTGAGAACTGAAAAATAAGTTAAGCAAAATTTTAAACCTCACTGAATGGGCTGAACAGCAGATAGAGACGACATTAGAAGGAATCAATGAATCTGAAGATAGAATAATAGAAATTATCTAATCTGAACAGATAGAGAATTGATTTTTAAAATGAACAGAATCTCAGAAACATGTGGGACATGTTATAATAGTTAGAAAAAGACATGCATGTCATCAGAAACTCGGTATGAGAATGTGGTGCTGAACAAATATTTAAATAATGACTGAAAACTTCCCAAATTTAGCAAAAGACAAATGTATAGATTCAAGAAGTTAAGCAAACCCCAAATAGGATAAACTCAAAGAAATCCATGCCTAGGTATATAGTAATCAAATTTCTTTTTTTTTTTAAGATTTTATTTATTAATTTGACAGAGAGAGAGAGATCACAAGCAGGCAGAGCAGCAGGCAGAGAGAGAGTGGGGGAAGCAGGCTCCCCACTGAGCAGAGAGCCTGATGCGGGGCTCGATCCCAGGACCCTGAGATCATGACCCAAGCCAAAGGCAGAGGCTTAAACCACTGAGCCACCCAGGCGCTCCTAGTAATCAAATTTCTTAAAACTGAAGACAAAGGAAAAATCTTGAAAGCAGCCAGAGAAAAAAAAAAAGCAGCAGAAAAAATATTTTACTGCTGCAAGTGTTATCACTTGCAGCAGTAAAATATTCAAATGACAACACATTTCTCCTCAGAAATCAAGAAGACCAGGGGCACCTGGGTGGCTCAGTCAATTCAGCATCTGACTCTTGGTTTCGGCTCAGGTCATGATCTCAGGGTCATGAGACTGAGTCCCACATCCAGCTACATACTGAGCATGCTTAAGATTCTCTCTCTCCCTCTGCCCCCCACCCCCCCGCCAACTCACACACAATCTCTCTCTCTCTCAAAAAAATGATAATAAAAATAATAATGGCCAGAAGAAAAGTGTCCGAAAATTTTCCAAGTGCTGAAAGAAAAAACTGCCACCCAGAATTCTGTATTCAGCAAAACTATCTTTCCGAGATAAAGGTGAAATAAAAGTATCCTCATATGAAAAAAACTGAAGAGGGTGCCTGAGTGGCTCTGTTTGTTAAGTGACTGCCTTCGCTCAGGTCATGATCCTGGAGTCCTGGGATAGAGTCCCACATCAGGCTCCCCGCTCAGCAGGGAGTCTGCTTCTCACTGTCACCTCCCCCTTCTCATGCTCTCGCTCAAATGAACAAATAAAAAAATCTTTTAAAAAAATTAAAGAAAAATTTTCATCAAAAAAATTCCAGAAACTGGGAAATCCCAGAAACAGGAAAGCTTGGAGCAATACATGGGAATCAGGAGTCTGGGATGGCTTAGCTGGCTTCTCTGCTTCAGGGTCTCACCAAGCTCCAATCCAAGTGTCAGTGGGTTCCTTTCTGGATCTTGGGGTCTTCTCCCAAGCTCATGTGGTTGTTGGAAGAATTCAATTCCTTGTAGTTGTAGGACTGAAGCCCTTAGCTCCTACAGCTGCCTACAGTTCCCTGCCATGTGGCCCTCCAAATATTTTCATATCACAGCAGCTTGCTTCTTCAAGTACTCCTGTGATTAGCTTACCCCCATCTGCAACAAGGCAATGTGAACCAGTGGTCCATTTCTGTCAGGGTAAAGTCAATGAAGCCCAGCAGGGAGCTGAGCATGCATCCAAGCTCTACCTGCACACTACACATAAACAAAAGGGATTAAAAAAATAACAATACCCCACAATATCCCAAATGCCCAAGATACAATAAAAAAATCACTTGTCATATAATAATGAAGGCAATCACAACTTCAGTGAGAAAAGGTAATCAAATGTGCCAACACCAAGATGACTCAGCTTTGAAATTATCTGACAGGAATTTTAAAGCAGCAATAATAAAAATGCTTCAATTATGAGCACTCCAGAAACAAACTAAAAAATAGAAAGTCTCAGCAAATATATTGAAGACATAAAAAAGAACCAAAGAGAACTATGTAACTAAAACTTCAATATTTTAAACTAAAAACTCGGGGCATCTGGGTGGCTCAGTGGCTTAAAGCCTCAGACTTCGGCTCAGGTCATGATCTCAGGGTCCTGGGATCGAGCCCCACATCGGGCTCTCTGCTCAGCGGGGAGCCTGCTTCCTCCTCTCTCTCTGCCTGCCTCTCTTCCTACTTGTGATCTTTGTCTGTCAAAAAATAAATAAATAAAATCTTTAAAAAAGTAAATAAACTAAAAACTCACTGGAGAGGCTCGATAGCAGATTGGAGATGAATGAGGAATTAGTGAACTCAAAAACAGATCAATAGGGGCGCCTGGGTGGCTCAGTCATTAAGCATCTGCCTTTAGCTCAAGTCATGATCCCAGGGTTCTGGGATTGAGCCCCACATTGAGAGCTGCATTGAGCCCTGCATCAGGCTCCCTGCTTGCCAGGAAGCCTGCTTCTCCCTCTCCCACTCCCCCTGCTTGTGTTCCCTCTCTCGTTGTGTCTCTCTCTTTCAAATAAACAAATAAAATCTTTTTTTAAAAACCCCCCATACAATAGAAATTTCAAATATGAACAACCTGAGAAGATACACTAAATTAAAAAAAAAAAAAAAAAAAAAAAAAACAGTGCCAGGCACTTGGGTGGCTCATTCGGTTAAGCATCTGCCTTCGTTCAGGTCATGATCCCAGGGTCCTGAGACCAAGTCCCACATCAGGCTCCCTACTCAGTGGGGCGTCTGCTTCTCTCTCTGCCCTTCCCCTCTGCTTGTGCTCTCCCTCTTTTGAGTGTGCACTCTCTCTCAAATATAAATACAAAAGAACAGAGCCTGAGGAACCTATGAGACAATAAAATAGTAAGATCTAACATTTATATCATTAGAGTCTCAGAAGAAGTGGAGAAAGAGTATGGGGCTGAAAAAAATTTTTGGAAGAAAATGGATGAAAATAATTTCTAAAAATTCAAATCTAAATGGAAGCAGGAAAAGAATGGGTGGAACAAAGAGAAAACAACTAACATGATGGCAGATTTAACATCCAACCATATCACTAGTGATGTTAAATGTAAATGGATAAACAAAATGTGGTATACATAAATAATGGTATCTTATTCAGACTTATGAAGGAATAAAAGTCTGACACATGCTATAATACGGGTGATCCTCAAAGACATTAGGTTAAGTGACACACGAGAAAACAGATATTGTCAAGTTCTGCGTATATGATGTACTGAGGGTCATCAAATTTATAGCGACAGAAAGTAGAATGGTAGTTGCCAGGGGCTGGGGGAGGGGGAATAAAGAGTAGTTTAAGGGGTGAAGAGTTTCAATTTGGGAAGATGAAAAACTTCTGGAGATAGATGGTAATGATGGTTGTACAACAATATGAATATATTAATCCTACCAAATTATACACATAAGATAGTTAAAATGGTAAGATTTGTGTTATATACATTTTACAATGAAAAAAGAGAAGTCATCACAATCCTAAATGTGAATGCTTAACAATAGGGCAACAATTGATAGAACCAGAATGAGAAATACGGAAATCCACCATTATAGCTGGAGATTGCAATACTCCTCTGTCAATGGATACAATAAGTAGACAGAATATTGGCAAGTATGTAGAAATCCTGAAAAATACTATCAACCAACTTGACCTAATTGACATTAATAAAACAATTCTCTGTAGCAGTAGAATACTCATTCTTTTCAAGTGCATACATGACACGAGCCGACAGATGATATTTTGAGCCATAAAGCAAACCAACAAATTCAGAAGAATTAAAACAAAAATTTTAGTCTCTTACCACAGTGCAATTCAACTAGAAATTATAAAACCGTATCTTGAAAATTCCTATATATTTGGAAATTAAATAATACGATTTAAAGATAATCCTTAGGTCAGGGTGCCTGAGTGGCTCAGTCTGTTGAGTATCCGACTCTTGATTTTAGCTCAGGTGATCTTGGGGTCGTGAGATCAGCCCCGAAGCCAGTTCGGCCCTGGGCAGGGAGCCTGCTTGAGGTTATCTCTCCCTCTGCCCCTCCCCAACTCAAGCACTCTCTGAAAAAATAAATCAATTAACTTTTTAAAATAACCCTGAGTTCAAAGAGAAAGCCAAATGAAGACTTATCAAGTACTTTTAATCGGACATAACAGAATTTGTGAGATGTACCCAAAGTTTAGGGGGAAATTCACAACATTAAACACTTCTGTTAGGAAATGAGAAATGTCTTGAATCAATGGCCCAAACTTTCACCTTAAGGAACTAGAAATAATTGAGGCAGTGTTGCTTGTATTCTGTTTTTTGTTTTTGTTTTTTTTTAATATCTAGAGGCTAACATCACAGCCTGGCTACTAGATATAGTACTGTTACTACATTTTTCCCTTTCTCAGGATCAACTCAGGCTTGCTGCCACTTTTCTTTTGCTGTGAAAGGAGTTCTTTGATCAGCAGCAATTTTGTGTGAAGGAGTGAAGGGGGAGGCAAATTCACATTCGGAGTATGTGTCCATACATACCCTCCAGGCAGTTGCCATTTCTTTTTTAAAAACCAGGTTTCTTGAGCTATAATTTGTATACCATAAAGTTCACCTACTGAAATGTGACTCGCTTTTTTCACTAACACCGTAGATTTCTTTTTAATATTTATTTATTTATTTATTTGGCAGACAGATCACAAGCAGGCAGAGAGAGAGAAGGAAGCAGGCTCCCTGCTGAGCAGAGAGCCCTATGCGGGGCTCGATCTCAGGACCCTGGGATCATGTCCTGAGCCAAAGGCAGAGGCTTTAACCCACTGAGCCACCCAGGTGCCCCTAACACCATAGTTTTGAGATTTATCTGCATTATGGCATGTATCAGCCCTTCATTCTTTTTATGACTAATATTCTACCGTGTGGATATACATTTGTGTGTGCATTATTCTTCAGTTGATGGATACTTGGGTGTTTCCACTTTTTGACTATTGAAAATAATGCTGCTATGAACACGTTTTTGTATGGGCACACTTTTTCCTTCTTTCTTCAGCGTCTGTATCCAGAACTGATGAGTCACATGGTAACTGTTTTAAACATTTAAGATCTTTCGAACTGTTTTCCAGAGTGGCTGCAATCATTTTACATTCCCATCAGCAGTGTAAGAGGGTTCCAATTTCTCCACCTCTTCACTGATACCTATCATTGTCTTAAAGAAAATTTTTTTTTTATTTGACACGGAGAGAGAGAATGAGAGAAAGAGTGCACAAGCAGGGGGGCATGGCTGGCAGAGGGAGAAACAGCTTTCCCGCTGAGCAGGGAGTCCAACATGGGCCTTGATCCCAGGACCCTGAGATTATGACCTGCCCAGAAAGCAGACACTTGACTGAATGAGCCATCCAGCACCCTGATGACTTTGTGATTATAGTCATCCTAGTGGGAATGAAGTGGTGGGTCATTTCTTGTGTTCATGTGTAATGCAGGCAACTTCATGATACCATGTGAATAAATTCCCCTATTTTGCTCCTCTTGGCCATTTCCAAGTCCTATTTTGTGGTCTATTCAATGTTCTGTGGCCGGCAGCCAGAGGGAAGGCAGCTGAACTACCTTTGCTAGAATACCTAGTCTCTGGTCTCTTAACCGAGATTTTCTACATGTTTCTCTTCTCATTAGGAAATGCACTGCATGACCCATGGAAGTCACCTTGGGCTTTGGAGCCTTTCTCTGGTTCAGTGTGGAACCCCCAGTCCTGGCTGTTCAGAAGCCCCCTCTTGTCTGTTCCCAGCAGCCCTTTCCAGTCCCCTCTGCAGTAACCGGGGAAAGGACAAGGATATTCTCCCTCCCCGAATCTGTCTGTTCCTCTTGCCAGTCAGTTGCTGGATTTTGCGGATTCACCAGGACCATTTGCAGGAGTAGCCTGGCACATTTGAGCCACATTTTTTTTCTCCGACCATTTTTTTGACATTTTTGACATTTGGTTGTCTTTTTCCTTGTTTGCTGATGGGCTGTTTGTTTTTTGCAGGAAGGAAGTGCAAGTTTTTACTAGCTCTGTTTGCGTCATCAAGCATTTTTTGAAAGGGAGCTGTTGTGAGCCAGCTGCACTCCACCACTTTATCCAGACATTCCTAGCAGTACTTTTAGGGATCTGGCTTACTCCCGGAGATCCTCCATTACTCACTCTTTGAACAGTTACTGTGCACCTACTGTTTGCCAGGTGGGGACCACAAAGGGGGCTCTAGCACAGAACCAGAGCCCTGCCCCATGGGGCCTCTTACTTAGTAAATTCTGTCCAAGTGTTTCAATCAAAGCTTCCTTATTTTGCGCAAAAATGTGTTTGTAGAAGACAATGTCAAACTCCAAATCGAGATATTTATACCAAACTCATCCAGGTTACAAAATTAACTTACATACCCCCTAACATTCTGTGATCCTTCCAGGAGATACAGCATGGACAGAAAGGAAGCTTCAGAGCAGAAAGGGAAGGAACCTGCCTTCATTTTTAAGGTCCTGATGCTGTATTTGAGAAGCTGTATCAGATATAGCTCATTTTCCACTCTTTGCTTACAGGAGGAGTTAAAATCATTTGCAAATTCCTTAGCTGATGATATGCCAAAAATAAATGCAATTCTGGCAGAAAGTATTAAGGACTTGTGGCAAAGAGAAGACAGTTTAAGATCTTGAAATATTAAGATGTTTTTTTAAAAAATCCCTTTTTATAAGCACCATAAACCAGAGCTGTTCCTCAGTAATTTGCAGAAACCAGATTAACATGGTGCTACAGCCAATATTTACTCAAAGCCCAACTGCTGCGCACTGCCTCCCAGCAGCCACCTCGGCTGCACTCCCTGGAGGAACTCAAGTCCTGTGGTACCTCTGAGGCACCCACGGCATTAACTCAGCCAGCAAATATATGTGAGCCTCGGTGTGCAAGACGCTGTGCTCTGGACAATGGGGGAGACAGAAATAAAGAGCACGGCACCTGCCCAGGCGGAATTACCAAGGCGGGAGAAAGAGCCCTGCCAAAGCAAGGGAGAGGTTTTTTGTTGTTCTTTTTTTTAAGATTTTTCTTTATTTAAAGGGAGAGATTCTTAGGACGAAGTAGTGACATACGGCATGCTGGCATGCTGCAGTGATAAATTCTGAATTTCCAGAGAACCGTCAATAGAGGGCGATGACTGATACAGGCCTACCTGTTCCGGATTTAATAGTCCCTAGTCAGAGCTCACAGCACACAAGCCCAGAGCCTGAAGGTCAGACCCAATCATGACCTTTGTGCCATCAACAGAGGCCCATGGAATTTTCTAGAGATCACACCCACCCTCACTGGTGCCCCTGAAAGTCTAGTTTTTTTGGTTTTTGTTTGTATTTTAGGGGCCATGTATGAACTCATCATGCACAAATTTGTTTAAGCTGCATTTGGAAATCTCTTCTTTTCTTGCTAGTTCTCTGTCACGGAGGTCATCAGCTCCACCAAATGCTGGATAGGAAGCATCCTTGATTTGCTTATAGTTTCTAGGTCCCCAAGACGACCCTCTTCTAAAAGTTTATCAGCGTTTGAGAGCAATTTCATTTCTATGTCTCCTTTCATGGATTCTGAACCTTTCAAACACTGGAACTTCATGACCGAGCTCAGGCCCCAAAGCCACAAAGATGCTCAACCGGCAAAGGAGCTGCTACCCACTTCCCCTGAGAGCACTGAGTGCAGCCGGTGGCTCCCACCGCTTCCCTGGCTCCTCACGGGCTAGCTCAACAGGGCAACGTCGGCGAGCCACTTCCGTGTACAGCAAACTGCGGAGGAGATTCAGGGGGAAGTTCTTATATAGTTAGCAAGGGAGCTGCCCCCTTGACGGAACAGAAGCCTACTGAAGAAGTGGCAGCTCAGCCCAGAGTCTCGTGTACCCACAAGAGATGGGAAAGTGTGTCTGCCCTGGAAAAGAAAGGTCCGTGCAAACTAGGCTGCTCCCATCTGAAGCTCTGCCCATGCTCTGCGCTCCTGCTCTCCTCTCGTTCCTAGGAAAGAACCAGTTACCCTCAAGATGGTGGAAATGTACCACCTAGTGACCAGGGCTGGAAGTGTCACTCAAGCAGCCGGAGAGAACCCCTCCTCAGAAGAGATTCTGAGCTTCGAAAGAAGCCTTCTGAACTGGCAGGTTACCACACCAAAGCGGTTCAGTTCCCCTGTAGTTTATAGGTAAACTGTAATTAATAATCTTGTGAAGAAAAGATGCCTTTTTTTCCTCCATGAGATTTACAAAAATATGCTAAAACATATTTCATAGCTTCTGGATCTGATAGGCTGGTTAAGCCTTCTAGCTATTAGCACAGATATTTATTTATTTGTTTGTTTTTAAAGATTTTTTATTTATTTATCTGGTAGAGAGAGAGAGAGAGCGAGCACAGGCAGAGTGGCAGGCAGAGGCAGAGGGAGAAGCAGGCTCCCTGCCGAGCAAGGAGCCCGATGTGGGACTCGATCCCAGGACGCTGGGATCATGACCTGAGCCGAAGGCAGCCGCTTAACCAACTGAGCCACCCAGGCGTCCCTTAACACAGATATTTAAAAGTAATCCTCAGATACTCTAATTTGAAAGGAAAATGCTAAGAATTTTTCAATGTTTCAAAGGAAACCTTAAACAAAATGCACTTGAAATAACTGTCTTTCTTTCCATGAAAGTGTCTACAACAGATTTATAAAGGCTCAAAATACTTCTCACACTGAAACCCACTGTTCAAACTTGCACTGTGTGTCAGTGAGCCAGCCAATTGCGCTGAACCTGTTGAAACGGAGTAAGGCTCTGAAAAATGAACGTTTTACCTCAGAGCTGCTACAGTTACTTGATTCCGTCTTAATACAGAACCCAGATCTACACCTCCTTCTTAAAGGAACCTGTAGTTGTATTAACTTTCCAGGACTCTCGCAAATATGTTACTAACAAAACCAGTTCAAATACACGCACAAGTTTTGCAGTTTACTTCAAGCGTCATCCGTAAAGACCAGCCCACAGAGATGGCGCACCGCAAAACCTACAGAGGGAAGTCAGGTAGAGAACTTTATTCGGCTGAAGAACAAAAACACATTTCACTGTCTGCAATCATGACTGAAAATGTTTTCCAGGCTGGAGATCCCAGTGCCATACCAGCTTAATCTAACACCGAAGTCACAGGGATTAAGCAGATTTCCAATCACTGCAACTTTGTTCTGGTTTAAGTACGTTCATATTTTGTAGACTTGATCTTAGCCAAAAGGCCGAGAAGCGATGAGTAAGTTTCCATTTTTTTCACAGAAAAAAATAAGTTTCAGGCAAATAAAAACAAATTCCAGATAAGCATGGGGGTTTTTTGGGTTGTTTTTTTTGTTTTGTTTTATTTTACCTTCATCAAGGCAGGCAAAGTACAGATGCTGTACATTAAAGACATACAAATACATCAGTCACAGCACATCAACTCCTACCAGCAAAGAGACTTCAAAGCACTGCTCCTCTCTGAAGCGCAGAACCACAGCTAAATGTACAAGGAGCCATCTGCTGGTCCCACGTAGCCAACGCCAATCAGCAAGACATCTATCAGCGTCCATATGCCCAGGCCACCGAAGCTGAAGAGCTTGCCGAGGCCTTCCCGCCACTGGCCCAGGTAGAAACGGTCGGCTCCAAACCCACCGAGGGTGATGCTGCAAAAGCAAACGGGTAACGGGAGGGGAGACCACCAGCCACCCGACAGCCGCAGCCAGCTGTGGCTCAACACCAGCGCGAAGTCACGCGTGTGAAAGGGCCTCAAACGATCACAATCCTTCATGAGGGCACAAACGTCTACTTCCCAAATTCACACCACCAAATAATCATGGACAAGAAGACTGCTTAAGTGTCAAAGGTAAACAAAAAATTTGTCGCTGTGCTGAAATCTAACGATCTTCTTTTAAAGAAAAGTAATCCATCCATCTCATCGCTCTCGAGTCTTGAAAATGGCACATGCAGAGGAACAAAGCGGGGCGCCAGTTCAACAGGCAGGACATGAACATGGAGTCCGGAGGTGGAGTCACGAAGAAGCCCACCACCACGAGCTGCCCCAGATCAAGTCGTCTGAACTCTGCCAGCCATCTCCAAAAATGGAGTGTTAAGAACAAGTGACTCTTAAGGTTCCTTCAAATTCTAAGATCTAAATATTTGGACAACTTCTCACTGTACTTCTTTTAAGCTTCTTACATGGAACATTTCCAAACATATAAAAGTAAGAGGTGAAGACAACAGTAGCCCCAACCTGCCTCCAGCACTGATCAGCGTGTGGCCAGCCCCGTTGTGTCTCTACGCCCCCCGCCCCTGCACCGGAGAACTTTGAAGCAAACCCTGGCCATTATCCCATTCAGTGAATCTTCTGAAAGAAACTGTGTTGAGCTCTGAAAAGAAAACGGTTCTTACTTTCTAAAAGTCAAGTTGTGAAATGTACCACGGTAACTTAAGAAGATGTGAAGGTTCTAGGGGGAGATGGGTGACAGGTGTACGTACAGGAATGATCTCTGTAACTTTTCTCTAGGTCTCAAGTTATTCCAAAATAAAAATTATTTAAAATTGATTATAAAGTCCATTGTTCATTTTCGATTATCGAATTTTCTACCCTGGACTATTCTTTTACTCTCCAGTTGGGCCTTCCTGCCAGGCAGGCTCTGTCCCTCCCCAGCCCAAACTCTAAAGCAATGCTGTTCAACAAGGGGCACCTTGGGAGTCTCTGAAGACATTTTCGATCACCCCGTGGAGTGCCAGAGGCATCTCTAGCAAGTCGAGTCAGATGCTGCTAACCGCCCTACTGGCCCCACAGCAAAGAATTATTTGGACTAGATGTCATCAGTGACGAAGGTGAGAAACCCTTCGCGTGTCACACTACAGCCCACAGGGTCTTGGGCTCTAGCACCAAACCTTCAACTGTAGATGCCCTGACTTTTTAATTAGTGAATAACCAGCATCACACCTACCCTTCCCTCTGGGGGTAAGAAATGGTAGTTTCCCCCCACAAACTGTTGAAAAGTTCAAAAAATTCAAGCACATTTTTATGTTAAAATTCTAAGTCCACAGTTATCTCTGGATGGTGAAATTAGAGGTGATTTTTCATGTTTCATTTTATCTCAATTTTTCCAGTTTTTAGGATGGAGTATATGTTAGTTTTTATAATAAAGGATAAAGTTACTAAAAATTAAAACTACAAATCATAAACCCACCTATTTTACATAGTATATACCATGTTACTAACTCACAGTGCACTCAGGATGGGAAACCCTGACTGGTTCTAATCTATAATAATGACTCCACTGGGCATCTCCAGAACGTGCAGACATCTTGGCAGAAAAGCAAACATCCTGCCATTAATGTCCATGAAGGTACTGGTCTGATCATCTAAATAAGTCCCTGCAGCCATGTTTCCTAGAGCCTCCCTCACACAATGAAAGAATCCAAGCTTTCTAAGTTTCTCTAAGGAGAAACTCTGCTGAGCTCAATGTCTGGAAGATTCCACTGATCCCATGAAACCCAAATGGCATCCTTAACTTACTCGTAGCCAAGCTCACCTCAGAGCCAGAGCAGTAGACCACTTATAACCTCCAGTCCAGTTGCAGTACAGCATCTTGGGAAAAGTACGGTTACCTTAAAAAAAGGGCAAACACTCGGTATAAAAATATTCTTACAAAGAGACTAGTGGCCTTGTAATTTAAAATCTAAAAGTCAACTCTCTCTACAATAATTAAAGTTTGCTACAGTGAATGGTAAAAAGTCAGTCCTTACCATCGATAAGCATACACTTAATGTTTAAGTCAGTTAAGTAAGGGTTACAGCTCTGAGTATGTGAAGCTATCAAGACATGGGTGACGTTTAGGGCAAATAAAACAGTGTGGTCTTATTTATCAAACAGATAAATCAAGCAATGGGGAAAGGAGACAGAGTTCAGCCCAGGCACACAGAAACATTTCTGGTGGGACACAGGGCACACACAGATTGGAGACAACTGGCTATCCCCGTGGGGAAAAGAGGAGACCTGAATCTACTTCACAACATACTCCGAAACCAATTCCAGGTGGACTACAGGCCTCTCTGTGAAAGGGCAAACTTCCAACTTTTAAAAGAAAATATAAGAAATAGGGGCGCCTGGGTGGCTCAGTGGGTTAAAGCCTCTGCCTTCAGCTCAGGTCATGATCCCAGGAGGACCGAGCCCCACACTGGGCTCTCTGCTCAGCGGGGAGCCTGCTTCCCCTCCCCTCTCTCTCTCTGCCTGCTTCTCTGCCTACTTGTGATCTCTGTCAAATCAATAAATAAAACCTTTAAAAAAAAAAAAGAAAATATAAGGAATAAAAGGGCTGTGATTTAAGAAAGAAAAAAGTCAAGCTCTAGCCAAAAGATACCCCAAAAAAGGGGGGGTATTTAAAATCTGGGAAAGAATTTTAGGCACACCAAAAGGTTATTATCCAAAATATAAAAGAATTCCCAAAAATCTTTAAGAAAAAGACAGTATTTCTGAATAGTAAGTATTGGAGAGCATGTGCATCAAGAACAGTTATGCATCAATGGTGGCAAGGCAAACAGTTCAAGCATTCTGGAAAATAACACATGCTAGAGAGTATATCGCTAGACATGCGCCTGCACACGTGCAAGCAGGAGGTATATACAAAAACTCTTAAGAGCACCACAGCCTGGGAGAGCAAAAAACTGTAAATAATCCAAATACATAGAAGAGAGAAACTATGATAGAATACAATGGATTATTATTCAGAAGCAAAAAAAAAAAAAAAAAAAGTAAGACACATGGATCATCTTAGAGCCATAACGTTGAGAGGAAAAGAGAAAGGACAGACCATAAACAGACTATGTTATAGAAGTCTAAAACAGGCCCTACTGACTAATGTCTCATATCTTATTATTTACATGTCCTGGAACTACACAAAATGTAAAGAAAAGCAAGGGGGATGATCGGCAAGTTCATGAGAGCAGCCGGGGCAAGCCGGGGCAGGAGAGCACGCAGCTGTGATGGCAGCAGGCAGCTCTCATCGGCCGTTTGGGGAAAACGCTACAACGACATGTTACACTTTACGCCTTACGCACTCTTTCTTCTGTTAGCAAATATTGCATTTTAAAAGATACGAGAACTGCAAATTTTCTGGATTTTTTTTTTTATCTTTCAGTGGACACACCACGTTATATTAGTGTCAGGTGTACAACACAGGAAGCAGTTCAACAACTCTGTTACACCACGCCGGCCACAAGTGTAGCTACCATCTGTCACCACTGAGTTTATTAACGAGGCCTGCTGTAACCAGAAAGTGCCAATAAATGTTTCTGATTTAAACAGTTTAAATTTAGGGCGCCTGACTCTTGGTTTTGGCTCAGGTTGCAATGTCACGGTGCTGGGAATGAGCCTCACATCGGGCTCTGCACTCAGTGCAGAATCTGCTTCAGATTCTTTTTCTTTCCTCACTCACTCTACCCCTCTCTCAAATTTAAAAAAAAAAAAAAAAATCTTAAAAATAATTAAATAGGGGCACCTAGGTGGCTCAGTTAAGCGTCTGCCCTCAGCTCAGTCAAAATCCCAGAGTCCTGGGATTGAGCCCCACACTGGGAGCCTGCTTCTCCCTCTGCCCCTCACCCTGGCTCATGCTCAATCTCTCTGTCTCAAATAAATAAATAAATTAATTAATTAATTAAATTTCATTCTCAAACTGCTAATTCAAGTTCCATACATAAGCTTAAATAAAAGTATTTTGCTCGCGAATTTCCTCGAACTCCAACTCACCCAGGCAATGAATGTGGTCCCGCACAGTGCAGTTGGCCGCGTAACGCTGCCGGGGACAGGACACCGTCATGCAGCTGGTGGAATTGGAACACTCATAATCGGTTTCTGGAAGCTGCCAGCAAAACCTGCAAGTCATGTTGATGACAAAGTTCTTTTGGGATTTGAAGTCTTGATCCTGCATGCCAAAGGACACAGAATGAATCAATCATAATAGTTCATTAATATTCAATAATAATACAAGGCACAAAGATCCTAAGACTTGTGAATAATACCAGCAGATGGTGGGAGGAAAATAGGTACAAACCAGTATGAAGGCAAAACAAACGTATACGGTAGGATCCTATCATCATAAAAACACACGCCCCCAAATATATATGCCTAAGGAAAAAAAATCTACATAAATTTACATCAAAATAACAAAGGTTATTCCAGGATGGTATGTGTATTTTACCACTTTCACTTGGCTAAATTTTTCATAATTGAGCATGGGTACTTTTGTGACACAAAAAGAAGTTAAGGAAAATGTATTTTATCAAGCTCCAGAGTCACTGGGAGATGGAAGGACAGATGAGTACATCCATTTAAGGTCACTGAGCTGTCAGTTATGTGCAGAAACCCAGTCTGGTGCTCCCAAAGTACAACACATGGGCTGGTGGCCGAGTCTCAAATCCTCCCTAATATCCTCACTGGGGCCCATGTCCTCCTGGCCGCTACTGCTACTCACAACTCCACTCAGTATAATCAACAAACAGGTCACCTAGAAAATTACTCTCCACTTTGAAAAAGCCACATGTAGAGACTCAACAAATGTTCATTGTTAGCGCTAAGCTTTTAAGACTGTAGATTTTTTTCACTTCAATTTATAAAATCATTATTTTGTTTTCTCTTGTAAGAGTAGAACATGCTGCGTGTTGCACCTTTGGAAATTACAGGAAAAAGCCTGTAACCTCTCTAGAGAGGGCAACTTTTAATCTTCCATTTTTAATTCCTGTAATACAGATTTATGAAAGTGCAATTTTGAAAGCATTTTGTATCCTTTTCCCCCACTTGACATTATAACGTAATAGTTTTCAAATCATTTTTAAATGGCCAATCATCTAAGTATTAATTTACTAATTTTTTTGATCAGTGCAAAACTGCATTTATGAGTAACACCCAAACTGGGGGAGGCACCATTTGATTTAGGCAATTATCATTTGAAACATCTGCATATCCCTAGTGATGCACTGATGATGCATGCTTATCAATTGTTTTTTAAAATAATGTAATCCATGAACGTGGTACAGATTCCCAGACGGAACAGGAGCAAGGGGAAGCTGGTCCTGTCTAGCCATCAGCAGCCACTGCCCTCCCCAGCAGCAAGCCCTGCTTAGCTTCTGGCCTTCTGGGGAATCTATTCTATGCATGAGCACCTTTATGTCTGATATGTATATTTTTTTAAATTTAACTTATCCCCTAATATTCACTTTTCACTGAATACTAAAGCTACCAGTAGGTATCGTGAGAGCTGCCTCTCATAGTTGCTTTTTATTTTACTTCATAGTGAATCATAAACAGTTCTTTCTTGAACATTAAGCTTATTTTAAATCTTCTGTCCAGGTGAACAATGCAGCTAAGAATATCCCTAGGCATATTTATTTGAAGCCATGTACACTACTAAATTCCTAGATATGGAATTGCTGGGTCAAAAGATACACACATCTGTAAGTTTCACAGATCTGGCAATTGCCTACAAGAGGCTGACCAATCTGCCTACCCACTAATAAGACAGAGGAGTATGTCCTCATGAACTCAGAGTGTTACCAAGCTTTTTCATTCCTTTGCCAATCTGATAGGTTTAAAAACACATCATTTATACTTCCTTAATTACGAGAACAATTGAACACTTTCCATTTGTTGAAAGCCTATTTGTATTTCCCTTCCTATGAACCTTCTACCTATGCCCTCATACCATTTTTCTACAGCACTGTCATCTTTTCCTCATTAGCTTTTAGGAAATCTTATTATAACATTATAGATATTAGTGCATTATTTGTCACAAGTGTGAGAAACACGTTTTCCTAGTTTGCCATTGATCTTTTGCCTTTATGCTTTCTTAGGTCCCTTTAGCAGTCAAATGTATCAATTCTTTCTTTCATGGCTTCTAAATTTTATTTCATACTTAGAAAAACATTTCCCATGTTGAGATTATAGCATAACTATCAAACTTTCTCTGCTACCTTGTGGCTTCATTTTATTACATTAAATCTCTGATCTCTGAATTTATTTTGGACAAAAGAACTATTCCACTTTTTCCCCCATTGCGACCGGAGCATCCCAGCACTGACTGAATCCATCTTTGCTCTGGAGAGGTACAGACCCCCTCAAAAGTTTACATGTAGTAAAGAGATGTTAGCTTTCCCTCCCCGAAACAGCTGTCATTACTAAGAACCCCGAGACCATGGGAAGGAATTACACTGGCTTCCGATACACTAGCAGTCTGGCAGCTTTTCCGAGTAATGCAAAGCAACATTTCTGACAAGCACATTTCCAGCAGACATCAACTGGCTTGGCAGTTACCACCGTAACTGGAGCAGGAGTGATCGGACATGGCAGGGGATGCAGGGTTTTTACATTTCTTTCTATAAAAGAATCCAGGTCAGATTCCCTTAGGCTGGGGGTCCTTATGCAGCATGTCCAGAGAAGGACTAGAAGAGTTTATTTTTTTTGCCACCTAAGTTCAAAAGAGGAGGTGGCAAGGAGGCACCTGAGTGCACGGACATGCAGGTGAGTGAAAATAAGCATCTGCACGCTTGCACCGGATGGTCGTGGATGATTCCTTCTGGAAATGGTAACTTACTTACCACGAAGAGACCCTACAGATCTTTATAAAACAAATGAAGAAAACACACGTGACTTGCCCTGGCTCGCCAGGCAGAGCAGTCCCAGGCAGCCAAGTCACCTATTCTCCTGCTCTCCACTTTCAAGAACAGACCGTGCTCTCTTGGGCAGACTTCCAAGTCCTACCCCTGAGGACAAGGCACCTGGGCTTTGACAGGACTCAGGGTCACTGGCCAGGAGAGGAAGCAGGTGATGTGAAAGCTCCTGGAGGAGTAAGAGGGGGAAAAAAGTCCTGCCCAGGACACATCTCAGCCAGGGGCTAAGGACGGCAGCAGGCACCATGACCGAGGAGTTCAGAAACCTCCCTTAAGCTCTGCAACTTCTCTCTACCTTTGTTATTTTTCCGATCTTCTGCTATTTCCTACTAAATGAAACTGTTTATGTTGGAGCCATCTAAAGAAGGAAGAAACTGAGAATCCTGTCTCACTCAGTAACCAGTGCTGGGAGTGAACACCAAAGCCGCTGAGGCAAACCACAATTCTGGAAAAGTTCCGCCAGACCGTCAGAGTTTTCCCATTCTTCACGAAGGACCCACTATCTGTCAGACCCATGGGACAACATTTTCAACTTTTTCGTTGGAGTATAGCTGACACACAGAGCTACATTAGTTTCAGGTAGAAAGAACATTTTTAAAAGCCTTCAAATTAGTAAGTTTCACTATCAGGTAACTAGGGAAAATACTGTATTTAAGATTCAGCCACAAAGACTAATAATTCAAGGGCAGTCAAGAACACCATCCCACACTTAAGCTCAATTTTCTGGTGTGCTTACACAAAATATAAAACAGCAATACTTAAATTCCTGAAAACTAAATTCAGACACTGACAGCACAAAATCTTATTTCCCCTTTGAAGTGAAGCCTTCCTTGCCCCCTCACAGATACTAGACTTCACCAGGAAAATTACAGAAAAAGAGTGTAAGGGTGTAAGAAATCAGGCCCTCCACAGACCAAGTTCCAAAGACTGGAGGGGGAAGGTACCCTGTTCAAGTGACAGAAACACTAGGACTGCCAAGTTAAAAGAGATCTGCAAGAGAGGACTTGGTATGGAATCTGTTTCTTCTTCCATGATCATTTCCCAAAAGTAGGGTTTCACAGAAACACTTCAGGAAAAGCTGTTCTGGGCCCATCTGCTCATTTCCCTCATTTAACAAGAGACAGATTAATAAGCCACACAATACTTTCAGCAAGGCCAAGAGTAAAACACTATTTCATTAATCATTTCTACACTTCCTCTCACCGAGCAGGTGAGTGCAATAGAGGGAGTGTGCAATAATTTACCCGGTCCAGTTTAAAAATGCAGGTACCTGAGTCTCCCTGCCTTATGCACAGTTAGCAGGCCTGGAGCTGGCTCCAGGAGTGATTCTAAAGGCAGCCAGAGTGAAGCAGCTTGGAAGGAGGCATCCCTAGAGCACTCAATGGAACACCAACTATTAAAGCCTTCCTAGGCCTCTTCCTGTCTGGCAAAATATCAGGAGATAGGATATAGGTGTGATGATTATAACAGGGTCATTTCTAACAGGCGACAGTGCACATGAGCGTTTTCTATTTCTGACTTTCTGTAAGGAGTCTGATAATTGCTCCAATTTCCTTTGTCAAGAAACTGCATCTGAACCCTGGTAACCAAACCTCACCTGGAAATGGAAGCTTCAGTCTTCTGATCATGTTACCTTTGCTCCTAAAATATTCCCTGTGGAATACAGAGCGCTCTCTTTCAGGATTTCCCCCACAATCAAGTCTAAACTATACTTAGAGCTTGAGGTTTATGGTGAGTTTATTTCAAATTAGTAAGCAGCAGTACTTACAACACAGGTAACAGAAGGTTTGACCGTGCAGTCAAAGGTGACAGGCTTCCCATAGACACAGGAGAAATTTGTCTTGCATTCTACACAGTCTGCAGGAAGCTTGCTACACAAACCATTACTTGGACACTTCATCACATAAGGTGGGATATCAGTACTTTCTGTGAAAAGTAAGAGAGAACTTATTCTCATGTAACATTGGTCAGCACCACAGGAGAAAACAATTTCCTGAGGGTAAGGGACACGACTGCTAGCAATGAAATACTGCGCTGGAATGGAAAATGACAAGGTTGGAGCCAGAGACACCTGCCATTAAAGCAAGGTTCTGCCACCAAGCTGTGTGAGCCGGGGCAAGAGTTCAACAGCTAAGTACAAAGAATTTAATTAGTGCCCCCCAAATGAGCATGAAAATCAAAGGTACTTATGTACATACAATGTATACACAAAGTTGGATATAAGTTTGAGCCTCAAAAAAATCTACTCTGTAACAAGATGAAAAATTAAGGCTTAGAGAAAGTAAGGTTTGTTCATGATCACGGAGTGAAAAAACTGGAACCATGACCCAAATCTCTGTTTCTAATCCAGTTCTTTTCATCTGAATTCACGGATTTGGTAATTACAACACTGACCCTCTAAAGGAAATCACTCAGTACAACAGGGTACCAACTTTAGAAAATGTTCTCCATCATTATTCTACACTGGTACTTCAAAAAGCTGTAATTTGCTAGTACCACTTACAGTTTTATACTACCCACGTCCAACTACTTCTTCATATTATTAACTTGTTCAGTGGGTTGTAATTTTTTTCCCAGACAATCTTACCAGGAGGACAATATATCTTTACCAATTAAGAGAATGATCATTTCCAGGTATTCTTGGGGGAGGAAGAGATGCTTTCAAAAATGTCCAAAAGAATAATAAATTCCTGTGCTTTCTCTATAATTTGTGCTTTAAATTCAAGTATGGGGGCGCCTGGGTGGCTCAGTGGGTTAAGCCTCTGCCTTCAGCTCACATTATGATCTCAGGGTCCTGGGACTGAGCCCCGCATCGGGCTCTCTGCTCAGTGGGGAGTCTGCTTCCCTCCCTCTCTCTGCCTGCCTCTCTGCCTACTTGTGATCTTTCCCTCTGTCAAATAAATAAATAAAATCTTTAAAAAAAAAATTGAAGTATACTCCGGTCTTGTAGTAGTTTTAACAACCAAATAACAATTAGTAAAATACCTTTGTCAGTTTCAATTCATTCAAATAATGGAACTTTAAAGGGATGAACTATAAAGATAAAGGTTCTGTTTAGCAAAACATATTAAGACTCCTTTTTTTTTTTTTAAGATTTTATTTATTTATTTGACAGAGAGAGATCACAAGTAGGCAGAGAGAGAGGAGGAAGCAGGCTCCCCTCGGAACAGAGAGCCCGAGGCGGGGCTCGATCCCAGGACCCGGGGATCATGACCTGAGCTGAAGGCAGAGGCTTTAACGCACTGAGCCACCAGGTGCCCCCTAAGACTCATTTAAAACTGATCCAACTTAAAGTCACTGGATTATGTAGTCAATTCTACAAAATAACATTTTTCTTTTCTTTTATTCTGATTATGTGGCTGAAGTGCACACTTAGAAATCACAAAGCCAAAGTGACTTTAGAGGGCCAGGCTAACCTCACTACCTTCAAGATGAGAAAAGCGATGCTGAAGGGATGAATAATTTGCTCAAGCTCCCAGTAGCTCAACCAGACCTAGAGTCCAAGTCTTATTCTGTCTGTGATCCTTCCATTTCACACAGCCTTGGGAGGAGCCTCTCATGTCCAGGAATGATGGGGCTTAAAAAGAAAAAGGAATTTTCTAAAGGGAAAGAAGCACTAAGGTTGAAGGTGATCTTGATGAACGAGGTGGAAAAATAATAAAGAGACAGAAATGAGGAATGTGGAACTGGAAAAAAAAGATGAGGCTGGAACGTCAAAAGGTATTGCAATATGAAGACAGTCTACAGAAAAACATCTGTGTGTCTGTCTTTAGTTCACGTAACCTGAAATACAATAAAAATTTCCAAAAAACCGGAAAGTTATTTTATCTAAAAAGAGAAGAAACTACTAGATATAAATATACACATTTACTAGAATAGAAAATGTCTAGTACCTGCTGCCCTGGGAACTACTGTGAAAGTACGTGTTGGGCCCGGATCCTTTATTGACTGAGCCAGCGACTGCGACTGCTCTAAATTTAA